>CAUYSK010101223.1:0-24222 GCA_963575035.1 Avahi laniger
CGCGCTGTTAGTAGTGAATGAGGAAGAGGAAGCAGGGTGGCGGGAGGACGGGGGGCAGGTGCCAGGAGAGTGGGGTGGGGTAGAAATCTGCACGCAGGGCACTGCAGAAAGGTCTCCTGCCTCCCGAGGGAGCATCCCTGAGGGGCTGGCTGTCCTGAGTCTCCTCCCGCCCCTGGGGATGCACACTCCCACCCCGCCCGGCTGCTCATCAAGGGTACAAGGTGGTTTTGATGGTTGGTGCTCCCAGTCTGACCCCCGGGGGTTTCCTCTGAGCTTGGTCCCCGCAGGTGGCCGTGGGGCCCAGCAGGGTGACCTGAACCCCGCTGAGAACACATTCTCTGATCCTACCGGGAAGGGAAGGTGAAGCAGGACGGCAGCTTTGGGGAAAAGCAACCTCAGGAAGCAAAGTTCATTCTCAGTTCCAGCCCGGGAGTGGCACAGAGACCCGGCGGCTCTCCCTCCTGGAGCGATGGGCCCACCCTGAACACAGGGCCTCTCCCCTAGGGTGCCACTGCCTCCATCCCCCCAGTGCTCATCCCAGAGGGGCTGTCAGCCTTCAGAGTCCGCTTCCAGCCCGCACAGGACGCTCCGATTTCTCTCCTGGCCACGGCCCCTGCCTCCCTGAGTCTGCCCCGCAGGCCTCTCCCGCCGGCCCACCACGGTCAGCAGCAGCTGTAGGGTTTTTAGGGGTTAACAGTCTGTCGTCAAGGGCCAGGAGTCTCTGCCTTTAGGATTAGGAAGTGGGGAGCTGGGGGTTGGGTCACAGGGAGGAGTCACTCCCTGGCTGGGGGTGTCTGGACCAGGAGGGACCTCAGTGAAGACCAAGCACCACCTCCTCAGCCCCCACGTCTCCCTCCTGAGAGCTGGGGTCTCGCACTTGGCGCTTGGGAACTTGTCCCTCCCCAGGGCCCTGCACAGAGCCACCCAGACCTCGCTCTCCTTCTCCTCCCTGTCCCTGCCGTGCCACCCTCCTTCCTCTCCCGGGGTTCGCAAATCTCCAGACCCCCGAAACCCCGAGCTGCTGGGTAGAACCAGGCATTCAGCCTTTTCGCCTCCACGGAAACCAGGAAGTCGGCAGCCGCCTCTGCGCCCAAGGTGGCATTTTGGACAAGGTGGCAGAGCTCTGGGGGAGCGGGGGCAGCACCCTGCACAGTGCTCAGAGCTATGGGAGCCGCGACTCCTGGGCAAAGGGCTGGCACCTCGCAGTCCTCAGCCAGGCCCCCAGGCCCACCTCCTTCCCAGGGCTGGCTGAGGGCCTTCCTGCTTGTCCACTGCAGGCCGGAGCTCACCCACCGCTGAGCATGTTGGGGACTTCTGAGCCTCCCGGTGTGCACCGAGGAGTCGGCGTGACCAGGGACAGGCACAGTTCCCAGCAGGAGCCACAGACACGTCACCAGGGCAGCAGAAGAGAGCCAGGGACTAGCAGGTCACATTTCTTAAAAAGGTCCCGGACCCAGGACTGGATCCCCAGTTTGCAGGCTTCTCCCCTCCCCTCGAGGTTCTCCATCTCCTGCCCCTCTCCACCCGCTCCTGGCCTTGCTCCTGGGCAAAGGGAGACCCCAGGTGAAGAGTGAAGCCCCCGCCTCACCCGAGTCTCACCTTTTGTCAAATAAACAATCCTAGGACCCAGAATGAATGCAGGGCTCTGAATACATCCATTTCCTCCTCTCAGGATTCGAATTCTCCCACCACAGGGTTCCCCTGCTAGAGAGAAGGCCCGCCCTGCCTACCCTCCACCCCTCCCCCCCGCCCCACCTCCCCCTGCCCCAGCTCCCCCTACCCCGTGCACCCCTGCTCCGTTCTCTCTGGCCTCCTGAAGTCTCATCTTGCGGCTGATTCCAGGCTATGGCCCCGCGGTGGAGATTGCAATTACCGCGTTAGCCCAGTGGCCTGAAGAAAGACTGGGGTGGGGGGGACTGAGAACTGGGGAGAGGAAGGTTCTTTATTAAATGCAGATGTTTTAAAATCACTGTAATTAACTGGAATGGATACCACGAATCACAGGCATAAAAGCTAAATGGGCTTTTGTTTTAACTGTTTGTCATATATTTAAAAGGGTCATTGGAGAACATAACACGAGATGTTCTTGCTCTCTTCCTGTTTGCTGTTGCCTGGCAAACGCTCTCTCTGGGCACACGCGTGTGTGTACACACACATGCACACGCCTGCCATCCTCTCCCTCCCCCTTTCTCTCTCTCACACTCACACTCACACATATACACACTGTGCACACACCCTCCACAGACGCGCGCCCTCTCACACACGTACACACGCGCACACACACACGTGCGTGCACACTGGGACTGACCTGAACAGGTTTCAGCTGCAAAGGAGGAGTAGGGTCCACACAGGCACCCATGGAAGATTTGGGTCATCCCCTTGGAAAACGTCCTCGGAGACCCGTGGGACTTCCTGCCCCAGAGGCCGTGGCATGCACTGGTGGCCTCCCAGTGGCCACACATCGAGACCCACTCTGTCTCTGTCTCTGACCACCACGGCTAAGAGGCACATCCACAGAGACTGACCGCTCCAACTCCTTCCTTGTCCCACTAAAAAGGCAGAGGAACAGAGGCACCCCCTTTTGGTCAGACTCCCCCTCTCTCCCTGGGGGTGTCAGCTTTTTCCTACTTGGGCACTGTCCCTCCCAGGTCCAGCGCAGCAGGAAGGAGACAGGCTCAGCCGCGGCAGGGTGGCTCAAGTCCCCTCTGCCAAATACCTCCTCCCCCTCGTCCTGGGCCTGTGCCCAAAATACTTGGGAGCAGCCGGGCCTGCAGCCTACACGTGGCGCGCAGGAGAGGGAGGATGGGACAGGCGGGGAGTCTGCAGCAGCAAGGGCGAGGCTTCTCTGGAGTATCTCGTCCGGCCCAACCCGCACCCTGACAGCATCTGACCTTAGCTTTGCTGTGCCACTCTGTCCTTGCTTTCGTCCTCCTCTCCCGATCGCCTCCTTCCCTGGCATCGCTAAGCTCTTTCTGGCAACTCCCTTCCTCGTGGTTTCCTCCCAGTTTTCCAAACTCTGAAAGTGTCTCCATTATTCAGAGAATATGACTTGGGTCTCCACCACCTTGAGCAATGAGTCAGAGCTTCTTGCAATGTAAGACATCATCTGCATGTCTGAAGCCCAACTTGACATTAAACTGTCCTAGTCCTGGCCAGCAGAGAGATACTCTCGATTTATAGAATGGGTTTTTCGGGAAAGAGAGGAGCTAGGTGTTTACTGAGCAGTTACTATACGTCCAGTGCTCTCCTTGGAGTTCTAATGGGCATTAACTCCTCCGTTGCTCTAAAGACCCCTAATAGGGTCTCATTACCACTGTTCCACCAGCAGACTTGGGTACGGGAAGTCAGTTACCCAGGGCTCCGGGGCTAACACCGGTGGGGCGGAACTGGGTGGGTAGTGGCAAGGACAGTAAGTCAAGTTCTTTCTGCTAGGGAGGCTGCTTCCCTGGGGGAGGTGACCCGATGGCAGAACAGGTCTCCAGGCAAATGGGTTGTTTTGCTAAATGGAGGGGAAGCAGTCTTTCCTGAGGGTTCTCACACAGCCCTCCCAGCTGGAACGTCCCAAGCTAAAGCCAATTGTCCTCACGAGTTATAGAACCAAAAATGCGAGGGATGGAGGGCGAGGAAAGGAAGGGATAGAGGCAGGAAAAGAGAGAAATGGCAAGAAAGAGGAAAAAGGGACAGAAGCAGAGACAAAAGCAGAGATAAGGAAAAAGAATCACAGCTTTTTGTAGGTTTTCTCCGATTGAAAATAAACATTTTTTCACTTTCGAACGTTGCTGAAATTGAGGTGCATCTCATAATCAATGCTGAAAGAAACTTGTCAGCGAATGGCCCACCCTGTCGCCAGGGTGAATGGGAACAGAGGAAAAGAAACAACTCTACGCAGTTGAAGGTCATCCCCGCAGCTCCCAGGGTGAACATCTCCGGAGCGGTCTGAACTTCCCAGCGCAACTTGCGATGCCTGTGGGCTTTTCCCGCTTGTTATCTGAAGGGCTTAATGTAATCTGGTGACCGTCCTTTTCACCACATAGATTTATGGGGAAGGAAACTTTGGGGCCACAATTTTGTTTTTATTTGCACAGTCTTGTGTGTCTATTTTCAAATGCATGCTCTCCGCAATTTTTTTGCAGGATCCATTAATCTAATAAACCGCCTTTTCATCATTCTGCATGTAGATTACCCACTTCAGAGAGTACTAGACACACACGTGTTTTGTGTTCGTGCACCTTCTGAGAGGAGGCTGCTACGTTCAGAAGCCGGCGGAACAATGGGAGTTGTTTTAACTGTGTGATCCCAGCAATTAGAGAGAAGAGGCCTCAGGTAACTGCTGAGAAAGGTCCCTTCATTTGACCCTGCCTCGTACAGCCCAGTTTTCAATGAAATGAGACACTTCAGCGCTGTCCCTTAGGAGATCGCCTGGGCGTGCGTAATCCCTGGATCTTCCTGGGGGTTATTCAGTCTAAAGTCCCCCCTGCTGATCCGTTTGCGTCAAACCAGCTGCCCCTCCTCCCGCCTGGTATGTGCCCAGGGACGCTTCCCTGACCCGGAACTCCTCGCCCTGTGGCAACATCAGTGGAGTGCAGCCTTTTCCTCCCCCTCCGGTGGCGCCACCCGCATCACTGTTGCTGATGATTTGCTTGAACTTGCATCTCTCCCCACCGTCAGTGGGAACCCAAAGCAGTGCCTGACGCCCTATTCGTTATTTCCTTGTTTATTTACTGAACAGCATTTCTAGTGCAAATACACTCCTACCTGAAGCAGAAAGAAAAACACAGGCCAGCTCCTCACCCCCACAGTCCCCTCCCTTGCCCAGCACGGCAGGCGGGGCATACCCTTGTGGCCGCCCAAATTCGCTGTACTAGTTTCTCCCCGGGTGCTGCAGGTTCTGGGTTTGGTTTTTGTCCCCAGGTTTCCCTCCTTGAAGTTTGATCTCTTGGTAGCCCAAGTCGGCTACAGGGACAGCAGTCAAATGCCATCTTCCTTCAGGCAGAATTCTCTCCCAGTGGACCGTAAGATCTTCCACTCGGGTACCCAGGAAACATGGGCACCTCCAGAGACCCCTATTCAGCCTACAGTGCTTCCTGCTAGGTGCCGGCGTTTCTTACCCAGACCTCTGGAGTCGCTGGGGACTGGGCACCAAGGAGGACATCAGGGACTCAGGGCCCAGCTGCCAATGGGTGTGACACACGCTTCCCAGGACGTGATGGCTTTCCAGGTGCGCAGGCAGGGGGGGTCCCAGGTGAAGAGTCCCTGATCTGTTCCAGCATCGGATGCAGATATTTGCCGTTGGACGGTGCCCAACCCCGACTTCTTGAAGGACGCCAGGGTGAACCTCACTGAGTTAGAAAGGGAACAGAAGGTTGCCCACAATAACCAAAATTCCACCTCCTGTGCTTTGAGCAAGACAGATAACCCAGGACAGTGTGGTGACACAGTGTATCTCGTGTCTACCACGCTGTCGTTAATCCATATATTTCATTAAAACGGGATTCTTTCTTAATAAATGCAATACAACAGAAAAAATTATCAAAACACAGGTCCATGGAGTTAAAGGATAGTTAAAGGCACTTTGGCAGTTAAAAGTTGGAAACCACTAACCTGTCACAAACTCTTGTCTTACGGTGGAGGAGACAGAAGTGCCCTCATCACAGAAGCCCCCACCTACCGCGGGCTGCGCCCCCCTCACTGCATCTTCCGGTAACTGATCCCGGTCGGGAAGATCAGGAATGAAGATCTCCCCCAGCCCCCTTCTCTCTCCCCCATGACCTGAAACCTCAGGCTCTTTCTGAGCCCCTCCCTGGACACCGTCCAACGAAGCCCAACTCCCTGCCACCCTAACCCGCCCCAGACCGGCCTCACATCGTCCTCCACGCCCGCCCTGCCCCGTCCTCGGTCAGTGTGGTGCTGAGGGTCTTCCTGACAGCCCGTTAACCCTCCAGCCCACGCAGTCAGATGGCCCCATGCCCCACATTGCGTGAAAACTGCCCTGGGGATAGTCACCTTTGACCCCACACGCCTAATCCAACGAATGCTTCCCAGTCCTTACAGCACGCAGCACTGGGCATTTTTGATGACTCACTCCTTGAAATTCTCTCCCCGCTTGGCTTCCCTCGCACAGTTCCCTGTATTCCTCTCCTAGTTCCACGACCACTCCTCACCTCTCCCCTCGCAGCTGCCTCCTCCTCTGCCAGCCCCTCAAATGTCACTGTTCCTCATGGCTCCACAGCCTGGCCCCGCCGTCATTGCTCCTTGTCTCTCCTCAAACGACCCCTTCACTCTCGTGGTTGGGCCAGCACCTTCCGGCTGTCTCACCGCCACCTCCTTTGGAAGGGCTCCCGGCACGGTCTCCTCCCCAGGGCTGGGGCTCCCCCGTAAGTGCTGTCGTGCACAGTGATTCTTGTCTTCAGTTGCTAGACAGTCCCCTAATTTATGTGAAGCCCGTGGGCCTCAATTATAAGACAAGCCTATTGCAGTTGGGCAGATTGAGTTTCGACGTTATGCTCTTCAAGTGGGCCGTGGCCAGTCGCAATCACGGGACTGGCTGTTCGCCATACACCTTAAGAGGGTTGGGGCGGACCCTGTCCACGTGGAGCCTCCAGGTGGTTGCGCAGTTCCATCTCCCCCAGGTGCCAGCAGGAGCAGTGCCCGGCCCTTGCATTCCTTCTTTGGCATAGGAACTTCCCCCGCTTTTCCCCCAGAACCAGGTGGAAAGGAAGGTGACACTGTAACTTGCATCTCTCACGCTCTGCATAAGTGTGTGTCCCCTGGGTTAAGGCCCCCAACCTGCTTCCTGCCACACTCCTGGAACGAAGCACTCGGCACTGCGCTTCCCAAACTGGACTCATCCTCACCCCCACACAACCCCCGCCCTCTTTGCCCGATCTTAGCTGTTCAAGCCCCAAACCCAAAGCTCCCGTCCAGATTCCTCCCTTTCCCGTGCTCAGTACGGTCTCCACGTCCCATTGATTCCACACCTAAATTGTTTCCCCAACTTTCCCCTCCCCGCCCTGGCCCAGGCCTTCGCCACCTTCCCCGCCTGAACCTTCCTAGCTGGTCTCTACTGGGTGCCTTCCCAATTCATCCTTCAGCTGCCATCAGAGTTTCTAGATGACAAGTTTGCCCATAATCCTCCTTGTTGCAGCCCCTCTGGGACAGCCACGAGGCTCGCCCGGCTCACCTGTTCCCATGGCCTGGCCCTGCCTGCTGTGCCAGCCTCACCTGGGTGGCTCCTCTCTGCGCACCACGTCCTCTGGGCGCACGGGAGGCTCGCGGCTTCCTGCCTTAGACTCAGTCCACTCACGCAAGACTCAGCTCCGGCATCCGCTCCGCCAGGGACCCTCCAAGAGTCCAGGCTCAGCTCCTGGTGCCCCTTGGGGACCCAGTACCACTCCACGCTCATCTGAAGTTACCTGTTTGTCTACCTGTGTCCCCGACAAGACTGAAGGCTCTTCAAAGGTAAGGCATCGGAAAGGACTCCTTCAACGGCAAATGACAGAGAACCAACCCAGTAAGATTAAGCACAAGAAAAATGTACTGGCTACAGAGGCTGAAGGCAGGGCTGGCGTCCCGAGGGGCTGGAGGCCGGAGCTCCAGCCGTATCGCCAGGACTCAAGTCCGTCATCTCTTAGCTCCACCTCGTCCACCGCGTTCCCACACGGGCTGTCCCCTCAGACACTCTCGGCTTCATGTCCAGTGGAGAGGAGTCTAGTCACTCATTGGTTCAAGTAAAATAACAGAATGCAGGCTTCCTGGGCTCACAGGCTTGACTTGCACCAGGTACCTGTCTCAAAGCCACGCCTGTGGCTGGGAGGATGAGATGTGTTGATGGAATCCAGGAGTTCATGGAACCATTAATAATAATGGTTGGCCGGGCGCAGTGGCTCACGTCTGTAATCCTAGCACTCTGGGAGGCCGAGGCAGGAGGATTGCTTGAGGCCAGGAGTTCGAGACCAGCCTGAGCAAGAGCAAGACTCCGTCTCTACAAAAAAATAGAAAAATTAGCCAGTCATGATGGTATGCACCTGTAGTCCCAGCTACTCCGGAGGCTCAGACAGGAGGATCACTTTAGCCCAGGAGTTTGAGGTTATAGTGAGCTCTCATGATACCACGGCACTCTAGCCTGGGTGACAGAGTGAGACTCTGTCTCGAAATAAATAAATAAATAATAATAATAATAATAATAGCAATTGTTAGTCATCTAGAAGTAGGGGTATGTCCTTAAACAAATATTGGGGTAACTAATATCACAAGAAGGGGAAATAAGTAGAGCTGCTGGCAGGGTCTGTGCTTGACCACCTTGCCTAGAGTAGCCCGGCTCACACTTTGGAACTCAACCCGCTTGTGGGATGGAACTGGGATGAGGTGGGCAAGGCAGCAATTGAGGCGAGTTCCTGGGAGCCGACTGGCCCCGGCGTGGCATGACAACCAGCTGGGGACTTCTCGGCCCTGTCACGACCTCAGGACACTCATCTTCACAGATGTCCAGTGAAGGGCTTACTGAAAGCTCCAGTTACCCAGCGGTTGGGGAACATGTCACCTTGCCACGGGAGGCGGGGGGTCCCCAGCCCTGCAACTCCCTGGGAACAACTTCCTTTAAAGCCACCTGGGTTTTCTGACAGGTATTAAATCTTAAGCTGGAATGAAGAAGATACTCAAACGTTATCATTAGCTACTTTCATCAACTATACTAACAACTAATTAAATATCTTATACTTTACTAAATAAAAACCAGGATGCAGCGTATCAGATATAATATAAATGCAATACTTGCTCAGTATGGAACATTTCGGGAATATAAGAAATTATAAAAAATAAAAAGTGTTACCAATAACCTCACCACCCAAAGATGACAACTATTAGCATTTCGGGGGGGGGGACTTTTCCTTCTAGTCTTTTTTCTGCATGTAGGTATTTTCGTGTAGCTGCAGTCACGTTACTTATACGTTTGATGTTTTGCTTTTTTTTCACTGAACACTTCACTTTTCTCAGTTAACCTACAGCTTTCATAAACATTTAACAGCTGCATAATAATCTATTGAAATGATATTTAATCACTTTGTAATGGGCTGCTTTTAAATATGTGCTATTATAAAAATGCAACCTGAAGCATTTTAAAAGTTCGAATTAGGTTAGAAAGATGTAGTTCTTTAAAGTGGGGGTGATGATCTGACGTCAGACACCCATCCCAGTCATGCTGGATTTCCTAAGACTGCCTCCGTCTGCTTTTTCTTGACTTTCCTTGGAACCTGGGAGGTGGAGGAGTCTGAGCTTTGTGTTCAGATATGTCCAGCTTCACCTGGGACTTATGCTGGGCTCCTTGGTGATAAATTCATCGCAGGGATGTGGCTGCCCTCCTAAAATCCTCTTCAGGGAACAATTCTCTGAGGTCTCACTGGTGTCTAATTGACAACTTTCTTTAATGGGCTGGGATGATAACTCTCTCTTTGAGTCACAGATGATGATTCATGGAGTTCCAATAGGACAAGGTCTTTACTTTATTCTCACCTTCATTATTTTAATCTCTCTCTAAATGATCATCTAATGGATCTGTATTGCTGTAAAATTCTGTGAATGGTGGGTGGGTGTCCATAAATCCCTCAAAATCACTGGAGGTCCCCTCCACTTGATTAAGAGGCCTGCGGAGTGGTTTAGATAAAAGTCTGCCCCGCCCCCAGGCTCCGGAGGGTGGCCACAACGGCAGAAGGTGCGTTAGGCATGACTACACGGTGGCCGGGCGACTTCATCTTCCCCCAGTGGCCAGCAAGTTATAGTCCCTTCTTGTGGGTAGGGACAAAAGCAAAGGGCGGATGGCGATTTGGAGACTGTCAAGAATGCGCAGGGGTGTGAGGATTGTTAATTAAGTTGCCAACTGATTCATTCAATCGTTTAGCATCTTACTGACTACGGTGGTCTGTGCCAGGCACTGCGCATGGCCAGGGGAAGTCGAGGCAGCTGGAATGGTCCCAGACCTCTGGGGTCTCACAGCCTCAGTGTGGGAGGAAAAATCTACAAGCCAACAATGACCACGCTGATAAAAGTGCTGGTAAAGTGAGGTGTTGGCAAAGATGTGTTGAGTGCCTACTATGTGCCAGGCACTCCTCCAGGTACTGGAAATGACGCAGACCCAAATCTGGGATGGACAATAGCAAATGGCTAATTAAAAGCACACGGGATGTAGCACAGGAGTAGGTCCTGTGGAGGAAAACAAGGCTGGGCACACCTAGTTGCTCGTTCTACAGTCTACAAATACTGAGAGACCAGCTTCTGGGTGCCACCACCCTGAGCACCTGGGGGGTTGTGCTGGTTAACTTCACTTGACAACTCGGCTTGGCTAAAGTATACAGTCAAACACCAGCCCAGATGTTGCGGTGAAGGTACTTTTCAGATTTGTTGAGATGCAATGAATGTTGAAATCAGTGGACCCAAGTAAAAAAAATCGCCCTCCATACCGTGTGTGGCCTCACCCAATCAGGGGAAGGCCTTGAGAGAAGAAAGACTGAAGTCCCCGAGGAAGAAGGAATGCTGCCTGCAGCCTCAAGACTGCAGCATCAACCCCGCCCCCCCTCACCCCAGTCTCCAGCCTGCTGCCGGCCCTGCAGATTTCAGACTTGCCGGCCCCCATCATTATGTGAGCCGATCCCTTAAAATAAGTCCCTCTCTTTCTCTCTCTCTCTCTCTCTCTCTCTCTCTCTCTCTCTCTGTCTCCTATTGACTCTGCTTCCCCGAGAACTCTGACTAACACAGCTGTGCACAAGGCGCAGTGGCTGGCTCTGCCTCTTCCCTGCTCCCAGCCTCGACGGGCTGCCAGAGTGGGGTGCGAAGGGCGGGCTGGGGGTGACGGGGTTACTGCGTCAGGGTGCACCCGGAGACTCCACTCCTCAAAGTTTGTACCGCAAACAGCCGTGGGCACCGCCCCTACCTGTGCCAACGGCCTGGCTGCAGGTGTCTTCTCATCTGCCTGGCCGCGGGGCCCTGTCATGTGAAGGCCCTGAGCACTGCACCTCCCCAAAGGCCAGCGCTGGGGCGTTCGTGCTCAGAAAGGGAGGTTGCTTTCCTCCTGACCGCTATTGTGTTCGGTCGGAGTTGGAGCCCAGGATGGAGGCACTTTGTGGCAGAAAAGACCCTTAAATGAAGCCCAGTGAAACCTTTCATGCTGCTAATCACTGCGCTGTGGGCCACTCCGCACCCAGCGGTCTCCGGGGCTCACAGAATCGCTACAAAGGGACCGTGGCCTGCCGAGTGGTGGGGGGCGGTTGCCGCAGCCACTGGGACGATGTCTAACAAGGTCTTTTAGTGATAAGTGCAGGATTCTCCAAAGAGATTTTTGCTGAAATGTCAGGCTCTGACACTTTTTTTTTTGTACATCGAAACACGTGTCATCACTGCAGAACTGTGTTGTCTTCTGGGAACAAACAGAGGCCCATTGTTTATGTTGCCAATTAGGAATCGTGTTTGACCCCAACTTACAAAGGCCCAGTTGTGCTCAGACAGTGGAGGGAAGTGTCTTGGATCTTTTGACACAGGTCCTTGCACAGAGGAGCCGGGCTAGTTCCTTACAGGATTCTGGAGAGATTCTCTCCCGCTTGGCAAGCTGGCGCTCCAGCTGGGAGCTGGGAGGGTGCAGGTCTTAACCCTGATCCCCCACGGTGTCGCTCCATTGACAGTTCCTCTGCCAAGCTGGGCTTTGCAAGGGCTGTGTCCCAGCCCGGGGGATGCTGTCTCTGAGCTCCTGTAGCATCTCCTCCCTGCAGAGCCAGACAAGGAAGTTGGGTTTGGAAGGGGCAGCAGGTAAACTGAGCCTGTCAAAGCCTTCCTGGCTCAGCAGGGGGATGTTTGCACGCCCCCGCCCACAGGCATCTATTGCCACCACGGGTTGGCCACAGAGGCTACACGGGGCCTTCATGAGCCCCAGAAAGAAGCTTTGCTCAGTGGCAGAGGCCCCCGAAGGCAACATCAGAACTGCTTTCATTCAAGAAAGCTGACCCACTTATTTTGCCTGCTGTAAAAATAAAGATTAACAGAAATAAGATTTTCCCAAATAAATGTGGCAGTTACCAAAACCTGTCCTTCTGGGGTAATGTCAATTGCAAATGGGTGGAGAAAAGCCAGGGAGGCAGTTTTGCTAAGACACGCCTGTGGCGAAACAATGCTGGTCCCTAGGAAGGCACCATCACCATCATCACCTTCAGCACCACCAGGCCATAGTCACACTCCCAGGTCCGCTCAGAGAGGAGGACTTGGATTGAACATCCTGCACCTAACGTCTAACAGGAGATTCGTTATGTAAATTACGGCAAATTCATTTGACAAAACAGTGTGCCTTCTATTAAATTGGTTCTTATAAAGAGTTCACTGTAATAACATGAAAGATTATAGGTGAAAAAGTTTCTTACTCCTAGACTAAACATGTTTCTCTTTTCCCCACAGAGTAATTCAAAGCAACTTGTAGAGCATAAACATAGCTATGGGTTTGTTTCTTTTTAATTATGTTAAGATATGAGTCTGCAGGGAAATATTTTCAAATGTTAACATACGCTTCTTTGAGGGACAATGTGATATTTTTCTTCTCTCCGTCTTTCCATAATTTTTACATTGTTTCATAAAGAGTGTGTGTATTATTTCATAGAAGGGAAGAATAAAATAAACAAAAATAAACAAGCAAGCGGTTGCTATGATGCAAGACTAGGGTGGGAACTTCGCCCTCCAGCCTCTTCCTTGTTCCAGCGTCACGTCATACCTGCGGTGTGACAATGGGCAGCTGGGAACCCGGCCCAGGTTGTGAGAGATGAACACCCAGGACCATTTGGCCAACTCCAGATTCTACCAGATGCCAAATTTAGAGGTTTGGCAACTTCTGAATTTCACCTGGTTTGGGTTTTGGGTTTTTTCCCCCCACTTCTGGCTAGAGATGCACACACACACACACCAGAATATACTCATTTTGTCCTGTGGGGTTCAAGATGAGCAGCGCCCTGTAGGAACATGTTTACAGGGTACCTCGTGCAGTCGCAGGGCCTGTCCCCAGGAGGAGGGAAGCACACTTACGTCCCAGGAGACTGGCAATGCCGTGACTGGCCCCGGGTAGACTTGCTCTCACTTTTAGTGTATCCACTGATTGAAACTTGGGGCTTGGGCAGCAGCACTCAGCCATGAATTTCTCTCTCTGGTTCCACTCTTCAAAAATATTCAGCATATTAATTTTAGCAGGAATTGCAGCTGAGTGTGTGAGGTCAGACTAGTTTCCATTCCCCAAACTACCAGGTAGACAGATCTGCCGCCATTACCCCGACCGGCTTGCCCAGCTTTACGTATAGGGAACCCGAGCCCGGAACGCGGGCCCCGCCCGCATTGCTCTGATGCACACCTCCTCTTCAGTTCTAGTGTCACCATGATGGCGCCTCCCGGACAACCCCAGGCAGAGGTAAGCCAGTAATGTCCGATACAGAAAGTCGCTTATTCACCCCGCGAACATTCACTGAGCACCTGTTATGCAGCACACACACTGGGGATGTAACGGTGATCAACTGGGCAGGGTCTGCTCATGTGGCATCAGCTGGGCACTTCATAAAGTGGCCGGAAGGAATCCAGCGGGAAGCCAGCCCCACTGTCGGAGCACAGCGGGCGTCTGAGCGCAACGCCGTGCATCTGGGATAACACAGTGAGGAAACGGCGAAACTGGGTTGAGGCTCCCGTGGTTGGTTTTAGCAACAGACTTACAGCAGTATGTGATTTGTTTAGTCAAATATTATTAAGGAAAAACTATCATCTGACAGTTAACCGACCCTCTCAAACCCTCCCATTCCTGCTCCTGAAACCGTCATTCACCCAGGGTCATATCGGGAGTCACTTTGACACCCCCGTCTCCTGCCCCCCACTTAGTGGCCAAGTTTGTCTCTCTAAAATGCCTCCAGCAATTTCTTCGTGGCCACCACCCTATTTATCTCCACCTTACCATATCCATCTTTCCTTTATTCAACATTTCTTAAATGCCTACTGTGTGCTAGGCACTGGGCCAGCGCTGAGACAGAGTAGCAATCCAAAGCGTCAGCGTGGCAGCCACAGTCCAGTAGGAGAGACGGCATTAACGGGGGCTCGTATGTGAATGGAGATGAGAAAGTTGACAGAATAAGTGAATGGAGGAATGAATGAATGAATGAGTGAACAACCAATTGTTTGGGCTGTATATGATCCCTGCCCCAATCCATCCTACAGATACTGCCTGGATAATCATGCCCTAGTGCAGCTTTCCTCATGTCACTCCCTGCCTTAAACTTTCAATGGCTCCCTACTGCCCACTAGATTAAGTTCTCATTTCCTAGCCTGGTGGCTCTCCATGCTCTGGTTCCAACCTTTCTAGCTTTGTTTCCTTCTAACCCTCTAGGGATAACCTAGGCATTATTCTTACTATCACTGTGTTTGTTTTTCCTGTCTGGAAAATTCCCTGCCATTTCCGATGTTCAAACCTTATCCATGTGAGGGAGGGGAAGTGTGGGCTGATGGCAGGTAGCATAGAAGAGACAAATTCTCGTCCTCTAGAGTAGGAAGTCATGATGTTAAAATAGAAGAATCAAGAAGGAAGAGTATAAGCCTATTATTTAGAAACAGGCAAATGAAGAAGAAACCACCGAAAAATTTGAAAGTGGTTGCCTCTAAGGGTAGAAACCGAGACTGAGGAGGTATGGGAGGCATGAGACCGGGCTTTTTCATTTGTTCTGTTTCAAGACTGGTAATATGAAATTGCCTTTTGAAACTGTATATTACACATGGATTAGTTTGCTTTTTAAAATAGTTCTTAATGCATACGATGTAGCAACAGAAAAAATTAAATAAGAACTAAAAATACTAACTGAGGTAACATATCTAAAGTGTATAGTGTAACACCTAGCATGTCATAAGTAAAGAAAAAAGGTTATTGTTACTTTTGTCTTTTCCATGAATCCTGCCACAAAGCAGAGCAGGGCTGAGATGCTGTGTGTCTTCACGTGATATCATGTTTCAACCTCTGTAACAACTTCCCAACTAATTTCTTTGCCTTCAGTGTTTCTCTCCCCTTATTACACCATCCTAACTATCCACAGCATAGTCATCTTCCCAAGACTATTTTTCTTTTGAAGTCCCTAGGAAAAGATTTTACAAAGGTTTCCCACTGTGTATTAGGGAGGTGGTAGCTGCTATAACAAATAAGCCCCAACCTCTCAATGGATTCACTTAACACAAGTGCATTTTCCACTTGTCTGGTGTTTCTGGTTTTTAGATTTTTCTCCTCTTGAAGTTCAGAAGCACAGGCCCTTTTCACTTGGAGGCTCTTCCATCTACTGGGTTCTCTGCATCCAGGCAGGAGGGGAAGGAGCCGGAGGAGAAAGCACCACTGCCCCCCAGTCGCCTTGGTGCAGAAGTGACTCTGAATCGCATCACTTCTGCTCACCTTCCTTTATTCAGACTTGATTACTTGTCCTGCCTCGATGAGAAGGGGGTTCTGGGAATTGTAGTCCTGGCCAGATAGCCTCTGATCAGTGAAAATTCACACCGTAGAAGAGCAGTGTGGATTTTGGTGGAGTCATCTCTCCCACCTTGACCAGCTCTGGAGCCATTTCCCAAAGCTCAGCTGAGCCCAGAGGTGCACTCACTTACCCAAATGTTTAGTTTCTGTCTCCTGATGGGAACCTTCTATAATCCCAGCCAACAGATCTTGCTGTCACCTCTCTTAGTTCCAGACATAGGATGGGACACATTCCATCCATCCAAATATGGCAGCATTTTTCAAGTACAGATGCTACCTCCCCTTTGAGGACCTTCTCTTGCTATAGCCATCCACTCACTGAACCACTGAAACTGAACTCCCATGTCATAGAGTTTGGGAGCTGGAGGAGACCTTCGTAATGTGGTTCAATCGCATTGGTATGAGAAAAAGGAAATGGGTCCAGGGAAGGTGAAGGGAATCCCCAAAATGTGCCATTCCCAGCAGACCTGCCCCACCCCCGCTTGCCAACAATTCAGGGAGAACCTGTAAGGCCACAACAATGATGACGGTCATGATCTGAATTGTGCTTAGCCATGAATTTAGATCCTGTGTGTTGGTAATGAGCCTGAGTGACCTCCCGGCGTTTGCATCTCAATGCGGATTTTTTTGTTAGGGTTCCAGCCTCCAAGATGACCCCAGTGAGCTCCAGCTCCCGGTGTTGACACCCAACGTCCCCTCCCGCTGTGCCAGGGTTGGTCTGTGTGATTGCAGCGTCTGGCAGAAGTGCTAGCATGTTGCTTCTGATATTAAGTTATAAAGGACTTTGGCTTTGGTCATGATGCTCTCTCCAGATTACCCACTTTGGGGTAAGCGTGTTGTGAGAGGCCTCATGGGAAGATCCACGAGTCAAGACACTGACGTATCCTGCGGTCAGCCACCTGAGTGGGTTTGGAGAAGATCCTCCGGCTCCAGGCAAACCTTCAGAGGTTTCAGACCAGGTCAACGGCTTGATTGCGACCTCATGAAAGACTCAGCCAGCCGGGCTCCTCCTGGACTCCTGATTCTCAGAAACCGTGTGATATGTACATGTTTGTTGTTTTAAGTTGCTAAATGTTGCAATAATTTGTTTCTCAGCAACAGATAACCAAAATAGTCAAGTTTGTTGTCTATTCACAATTTAAGCATGCATTTTGGTTTATTTGGGAAGGGGAGAAAATTTAAAATTATGTATTAAAGTTTTTTTTTTAATTTGGGCTCTACAAAGGTCTCAGGAAATATCTGCTTTAAATGTCAAACATTCTGGTATTTCTTCTGTGTGTTGTCCCAAGTCTCCAAATAATTGGTAAACTACTAAGAAAAAAGAAAAAGAGGAAGGAAGAAAGGGAGGGAGAGAAGATGGAAGGAAGGGAGCGAGGGAGGGAGGGAGGAGCCCCATCCACCCCCTAAAGCCATCCTGAATGCCATATCTCTCGGGAGCCTTTCCATCCCTCACACCTAATACCTAGAGGTGACTTCCACTACAGCTCTTTGACATTACCTTTCTTATGACATTTATCATAGCTTATTTAATTCATGAATTCAACAGAGATAAATCTGTTGAGCACCCAGTGCCGGCTGTTCTAGGTGCTTGAGATACATCAGTGAACAAAATACGCAAAGATCTTGCGCTGGTGGAGTTCACGTTCTCGTCGGGGGAGGCGACCAACAACAAACATAATACAAACCAAATTATATATCACGGAAGGTGATAAATGTTGCAGAAAGAAGAAAAAGTAGAACAGGGAAGTAAAATTATTTACACCTTTACCATGTCCTTGCTCAGATTATCAGCAGCTCAGGAGGGTGGGCAGGAGGGGTGGCCACGTGAGCCTGGAACGTCTGCAGTGCTTTGCCTGTGCCAGGTGCTTGCAAATATTCGTTTAATTAATGCCAGGAGGAAGGAGCTCACCCTAGAACAAGGAGTCCACTCAGATGGCAAATCCAGAAGTTGCTGCTGACACAAAGCCCCACTCCTAGTTTATCATGAGATCTATCAGCAGGATCAGGCCTCAGAGAAGCCCATCTGGGTGAGGGCCTGTGAGTGAGCCTCCCTCTACCCCAGAATGAGACTCTGCAACCTAAACCACCTTATCTCTCTCCCTGGTACACCAGATTGCCAATTTGGTGGAACTAAATCAAAGAAACTGCAATGCCCCCAAAGCCATCGTCCCAGTATTACAGGGTCCAGATAAATGAAGCTGTTTTAAGCACTTGAGCCCCCTGTGCAGGTAACATCCTCATAATGACATCAGTCATCTCATGTTCCACACCCAGACGCCCTCCACAGATTTTTGCTGATTCTCATAGGAATAGATCCAATGGAAAGAGAGTTCTGCACGACGTCCACATGCTGACTAAGCCCTCCACGACGTTGAAAGTGTCATTTTATGATTCAGACCCAAAGAAAGACAAATGAAATACACCTTTCATAGTTTACATATGTGGTCCCATACAGTTTGGGGGTTGGAATTTGTCTTAGCAATAGACAAAGATACAAAGTTTCTTGTTTGCTGTGTTTTCAAGGGTTGCTATGACTTCCTATTAGGTTTAATACACCATAGGTAGTAAATTAAAAAGTAATGTAATTAATATAGAATCAAACAATAGTTTGTAGTCAGTAGCTCTTGAGCTCCAAAAGATCTAGAAACAGAATTTTAGGCCTAGAAGAATTTTAGACCGAGGCCACTTTCAACTTCACCAAAGAAATAAAAAAGACTGAGTGTAATGTCCTCCATTTTTTGCAAACCACCCCCCAACACACACATGCGCTCGTGTGCACACATATACAAGCACTGACACACACACACGTGCACATGCAAGACTTGTGCACACTCACGTGCGTACATGCATGTGCACATACAGAAGCACTGATGTGTACACTCACACAAATGCGTGCATGCACACACACACAGGACTTGTGCACACATGTATGCCCACACACACGACTCATGCGCATACACATACACACACACACACACACACACGCACACACATGTGCAGACTCACCTGCCTCTGCAGCTGTCGCCATCGCCTCCCTCTGGTCTCAGGAACGGAAGTGACCTTCTCTCTCCCTGCCGCCTTTGCAGGGTCCCCCCCACCATCTGTCCAAAGACATTTCTCACTCCATGCTCAACCCCTTTACAACAAGCAAAGCAACATCTTCCTCTTCGCTGTGTCCTCTCTGCTGGCTCTTCACAACAACGACAAACGGAAACTGCTTTCTGGCCTCACAGCGCCCTCCAGGAACATGCCTTCCTTTCACGGCGCGTGTGAGTGTCCTGGGGCTGTCCTCACAAGTACCACACACTGGGTGGCTTAAGCAACAGAAACCTCTTCTCTCCCATTCTGGGGCCAGAAGTCCAAGATAAGGTGTCCGCAGGGTTGGCTCCTTCTGACGCTGTGAGGGAGAACCTGTCCCAGGCCACTCCCCTGCCCCTAGGGGTTTCTGGCATCTTGGGTGTCTCTGGCTTATAGAAGCATCACCCCGACCTCTGCCTTCATCTTCACACGGCTTCTCCCCGCGTATGCATCTCTGCGTCAAATTTCCCCTTTTTATCAGGACACCAGTCACGTTGGATTAGGAACCACCCTAATGACTTCACCTTAACTGAGTGTACCTGCAAAGACTATTTCCAAATAAGGTCACAGTCACAGGTACTGGGGGTTAGGACTTCAGCCTACCTTGGGGCGGGGGACACAAGTCAACACCTAACAACGTCCAAACTTAGAAACTCGGTCCCTCCTTGCTCTCAGCCCCACCCGCAGCCTCCTGCCCCCTCGCAGCCTGCTGCTCCAGCTCCTGCACTGCCCTTGCTGAGGACAGAACGACCTCACGGCTGCCCAACTCCGCGGACACTTTCCTGTTCTCATCACAGGGAGCTTGCTGCCACCCTGTTGTCCACCTGCTCCTTCTTCGAACCCTGTCCTCTTTTGGTCTGTTTCCCCCGGTGGAATCTGGCATCTCTGGCTGTCCCTTCTCAGACTCCTATAGGGTCTTCTTCTCTCCTCGGTGCTCCTCGGGCTCAGTACTCAGCCTTCTTATCGCCCCCCCAACCTCGCCCCGAGCCAACCATCTACGTCCCTGCCTTCGCCTGCCAGCCCTGTGCAGACCGCCCTGGAGAGATTTCTCCAGCCCAGACACCCCAGATGCGAGCATCGCCACTCACGTTCCCCAGGTGCCTCCAATTCCACACGTACCGAACCACAGTCACCCCTTCTTCCTCAAGGTCCCACCTCAGGCCTCCGGCACAGCCGCCTCCTCCTTCTGTAGCCCCTGCCCCGCCTCACCATTCTTCCTCTTTCACCGAGCAAGACAGCTGGGCAATATACTTCACCATCTTCCTCACCCTCCATACACATCAGTCCCCAAGACCCCCAGAGTCTAAGTTAAAATCATCTTTCAAATAGATCTTCTGTTGCCACCCTAGGTGCTTCCATATGTTCTAACTTCCTGGCTGCATGCTGCCTTCAGGATAAAGCCCAAGCCCCTTAACGTGACGTGAGACACTCCTGGTAACCTGGGCCCTGCTATCTCTCCCTTCCCCCATACCTGAGCTGGTGCAGCCCTACGGGCACCTCGTAGCCCCTGAAAGTACTGTGCTGCAAGCTCCCTTCTGTTTTCTTTATACAGGCTGTTCCCCCTTTCTTCAGCGTCCTTCCCTCTGCGTCTGCCCATTGCTGCTCCCCTTGTACCTCCAAGACTAGGATCTGAGGTCCTCTGGGACGTCTTCCTGGGCTCTTCAGAATGACCAGGGTGTCCCCTGCCTCCTTCAGCCCCTTGTATATATTGTAATCATATCTTAACCATGGCTTGCAGCTTCAAATCTCAGCACCTAGCCACTGCCTGGCACTTAATACATGTTCAATAAATGTTCAAAGTCAAACTAGTGAGCATTAGAACTGGGACTCACCCTTACTCTTCTTTTAAGTTTCTTTTCTTTAATCCAGTGTCATTCCTAGTGCAGTGGGAGGTCAAGTGCACCAGAAGCACTTGGGGAGCTGGCTAGACTGCAGACTCCTGAGCCACACCTGGACCTACAGTGAATCTGTATCATAAACAAGCTACCCTGGTGTCAACAGAAAGTTTGAGAACCAATGCCTCATGCCTTGCTGTTGTCTGTTTGCAAGTTTATCAGGTCTCTTTAGAGCCAAACCAGTTGCTATCTACTAGTGAGGAGCAGGGGAAACTGAGACCAGCTTCCTTACATTTTCATTGAAAAGCAACCATTTATATGAGTCCTGAAGCTTTTCCATTTAAGAATCCACCAGCAGGATGCAAATTATACTCGTAGACTCAACAGATATAGGAGGAAGGATGGAAGCAGGGACTCTGGGAGGCAGCCACAGTGGAGAGGGGTATCACGCTCTAACAGAACCCCAGGAAAAGGTGCCCTTTATGATTCGTCTCAAACTTCAGTGTGCATCAGAATCACCTGGAGGGCTGGTTAAGCCACAGATACCTGGGCCCCACCCCCAGAGGTTCTGATTCCAGTAGGTCTGGCAGGAATCTGAGAAGTCGCAGTTCTAACAAGCTGCTAGGTAGTACCCATGCTGCTGGGCCAAGGAGCACACATTGAGAACTGCTGACCTAGTCAACCTTTTTGCTCAATGCAATAATCAATTTTGCTATATCCGTGGAGACAGGGACATGATCACCCTTTCTGCCTAGACTCCTCCATGGACGTGAATCTTATTATTTATTTGAAAATGGAGTTTCTATGGATAACTCTCATGATTCTTGAAGTGAGCCAAAATTTGCCTCTAATATCTTTAACCCACTGACCCCAGGTCTGCCTCCCAGGTCTCACAGAATAGATCTTTGCCTATTTGTGCGCAGGAGTTCCTTAAATATTTGAAGACAGTCATCCTGTCCTGCCTGTCTCTTCCTCCCCACACCAATCTCTTCTGCTCCTTTAGCCACTGCTCAAAGATTGAGGATTTCCATCAACAACTAGCTGTATCCCTGAGACAATTTCTAACTTTGCCAATTTCTTTCTTACAACATAGTGTCCAAAACAGGCCATAATAGTCCATTTGAGACCTGACCAGCTCAAAGTACAGTCTCTTGAACTGGACACCTATTTTAATGCAGGTCATATATTTTTTATTAATAACAAACCATTTCCCCCCTTTAGTCCTGTTGAGCACGTAGTCACCTACAACTAGAATTTTTTTACATGACCTCGTATCCAGCCAGGTCTTCTCCATCTGTCCTTAATTAGTTGCCTTTTTAACTTAAGAGCTACATTTAACATTTAATCCTCTTAAATGTGATTTTGTTGATTTTGCCCATTTTTTATAGATTACCAACTTATGCCTTAGTTATAAGGTGGTGGCAGCAGGACTGAGAACGACAGACCCCAAATATGAACATACTCATTTTACAACTTATTCAAACATCATCAGTCCAAACAGCTACCAGTGAGGGACACTGTGATCTGCAATCCCCAGGCTCATGGCCTCAACATTTCTTGGTCAACTTTGATTTCAAATATTCTCTCTCCTGCCACAAGTCTACACGCCAAACCATGAGTTTAATTTGGAGTTCAGGAAATATAGTGTCTATGGTGCTGCCTTTCTTCCAGGTGTTCGGAGTCTGAGATAATAAGAACAGACAACTATTTTGCCTGGTTAAGCTGAGGGAGGAGGATAATGAAGGGAATCAGACAGCCAGGAGCTGAGAGATCAGCGTCACAAATTCAACATCGAGGACACTATCAGAAATGCAATTTTGGTTCAATTTCCCAAAAAGTGAAGTTCTGCTTATTACAATGTTGGCCCACCCAGATACCCCGGTTCTTCATTTATTTAGCAATCTTCTTTCTGGATGCTGCATATTTTGAAGATGTCATTTTGCACTCCCTCCTGGAGCATGCGATGTTACCACTACCTTTGGGAAACACAAAAGATGCATGTTCTCCGCAGTCGAGAATTAAATTAATGTAAATAAAATGTTGGACAGAAAAGGCAGAAGCCTCCTTGTCAGCTCCGTGTGCCTTCAGATCCCTTCTAAGGGATGTGGGTTTTCGGGAGAGGAAATACACAACACAGCAGGAATGTGAAGACGACTTTGGAGAGTGGTTTGTGCATCTGACTACTGGAGGGCCTAAAACATGGCAGTGAGACGAAAGAAGCCTTCGGAGCTCGTGGGACCCTGAAGGGACACGAGAGCGGGGAATTTGTTGTGTCTCTTTCATCCACGGACGTTTCAAAGCATGACACTCGCGGTCACCAGATTTCATTGCGAAAGTGCGAGTGTTATTGTCTCCTCTGCAAGATGGGGACACGTAGGCAGGGAACTGCCCCTTCCAGCACCAACTTGCAAGCTGCACCGCCGAGCCTGCACCTCACGACGGGGAGAAGCGAGCCTGCTCCCACCACCTTTCATGGCAATGGAGAAAATTCTTGGTTTCCAAACCTTTTCGTGGCTTGAACCGAAAGTTAAAAAGGGACTTTTCCGATTGTACATTGCGCCTGATCTTACCTACCATTAATGAATAATGCATGTCGAAGAGGAGCCGTGGCACGGAGTATCGCGGCGGGAAGGAACCGTAGGGTGTGTAGGGCCGGGGCGCCCGGGCTCGGCCCCGACAGGCTGTTCTGTTTGCGCGGCAGGGTGAGAGTGTTTGCTCCCGGGGAGAGGGACGTCTCCCTGGGGGGCTGCTTCGCAGCGAGGCTTGTTTTGTTCGTAGCTGGGGGCTCCCCGGAGAGCCGCTGTGCGCAAAGGAGGGCCGGACGCGCCTGGGACCCAGCCGACTAGTGTACGTGTGTGCACGGAGGGGAGGTGCAAGGCGTGTGCACGGCACGGGCGGGACGCGCGCTGCAGCGGGCGCCGGGCGCCGCATAGGGAAACAGCACCGCGGGTCGAAGACACCGCACAAAGCTGGCCTGGAGAACCGAGCGGACCGCGGTCGGCGCCTCCGGCCGGTGCGCTGTCACGGAGCCACCGCACTCAGAGGCAGGAGGGCAGGCGGCGACTGGGAAGGACGTTGCGCAGGTCTCCACGCACCCCCGGGAGGAGCCCGCGCTC
This sequence comes from Avahi laniger, assembly GCA_963575035.1. Lineage (NCBI taxonomy): Eukaryota > Metazoa > Chordata > Mammalia > Primates > Indriidae > Avahi > Avahi laniger. Next base: position 23,532 of record CAUYSK010101223.1, read on the forward strand.
CCGGGACAGGCGCGCGCTCGCCGCTCGCCCCCCGGCGCGCTCCCCGCGCGGTCTGGGGAGCCTCGGCGCGGGCGGGTATTAAGGGGAAAGGAGGAGGCGTGGCATGGCCGAGACGAGCCAATGGGCCGGGGAGGGGCGCGCGGGGGCGGAGCTCTAGCACAGAGCGCCGATTGGCCAACTTGCCCTCCGGTATGCAGATGCCGTGGGAGTCACGTGCCAGGGGCCGGGACGACTTCCTGTTGGAGGCCAGCGCCGGGCGGGGAAGGGGGCGCGAGCGCCCCGTCTGGTTGAAGCGGGGGGAGGGGGGTTCTTGTCAGTTAGAGCAACAAGATGGCCGCGGTGGCAGCTCCGCACCTCAGCGCGACGGCCCCGGGAGCCGCAGCCGCCGCCGCCGGCCCCGCCGCCGCGCAGCCCTGAGCGCCGCCCAGGCCGCCCCCGCCGCCCCCTGACAGGGCCGCCCCCGCGCCCGCCGCGCTTCCGCCGCCGCCGCTGCCGCTGCGGGCCTGCCCGAGCCGGAGGCGGAGGGAGCGGAGCGGCCCCGCGCCCAGCCGCCGCCGCCGCCTCGGACCGGGGCCGCACCGGAGCCGCGTCCCGCCGGCGCGAGAAGGAGGCGCGTCGCGGCGTCGCCGGGGCCGGACCTGGACCTGCCGGGACGCGCCGCCGCCCACCCGCCCGCGCCGCCGCTGCCGCC
>CAUYSK010101226.1:0-31655 GCA_963575035.1 Avahi laniger
TCTAGGTGTTGCCATGAAGGTACTTTGTAGAGGTGGCTAACATCTATAATCCGTCACCTTTAAGTGAAAGAGATTACTATGTGGGTCGGTCTCATCCAGTCAGGTGACGGCCTTAAGAGCAGAACTGAGATTTCCCTGAGGAAGAAGAAAGTCAACCTCAGGACTGCAGTGTCCGCTCCTGCCTCAGAGTTCTGGCCAGCCAGCCTGCTCTGCAGATTTTGGACTTGTCAGTTCCCACAATCTCGTAAGCCAATTCCTTGAAATAAATCGTGTGTGTGTGTGTGTGTGTGTGTGTGTCTGTGTGTCTGTGTGTGTGTGTGTGTGTTCATCTCCTACTGGTTCTCTTTCTCTGGAGAACTCTGACACAAGGAGACCCACGTGCAAAGGTGGTGTCCTGTGTTATGATGGGGAAACATCGCATGTGGTGCTTAGCAGCATAGGCCTAAGGTAAGCTGTCCAGATTTGGATTTTGGATCCATCTCACACCACGACCTTGGGTCAATTCCTCTATTCTCTAAGCTTCCGTTTCCTAGCAATGGCACTAGATAAACTTCATTGAGTCAGGACCCACGCTGTAGTAGCCTGGGCGAAAGCTGACGTGCGCATGCTGTTTTCAGCCGTGGACCTGGGCTCGGCACAGACTTGCAGTATGTTTGACTCACACGTGACTTTCCTGGGGCTCCCCGGAAGGAGTGGTGGGAGGACTGTAAAATGGAAACAGAGTCTCCCTCCCAGGGTTATTGCGAGCATCAAAGAGCTGAAGTATCTCATGATGTTTAGGAGGTTAAGTCCCACGAATAGCACAGAGCTGGGAAGCATGAAGCCAGGATCTAAACTCAGTTCTGTCTCCAATGTGTGCTCCCTTAACCCTCTGCCACTTCCTCCTTGCTCTCTGGGAATAACACTTCAGCTGTCCGTTCTTTCACGGACACCTTTGCCGTGGACCACCCACCCACATTGTTACAGCTTCAGCTCTGCTCTACAGAGATGCCTCTTACATGTACACCTTTGACCTAGTCCTCAGCTTGAGTTCCAGGTTTCCATGCACCCTACCAGCTTGATGTGACCGACCCATGGGCTTCAAGCCCAACATGTCGTAAATTCAAGTTCATTATCTTCCGCTCACCATTGACAACTCCTGGCTTCACCTCTCTCTAGTTATATAACTCTCTACTCCTGTTTTCTCACCTGTTGAACGGGGAGATTTGGCGAGATCAGGAAGGCAGACACATCATGCCTAGTTCCTTCGTCTGTTTGCATCTGCAGTGCCCATCTTGATGTCTGCTACACTGTGGGTATTTTATTGTACCTATTCATTCATCAGCCTTGATTTTAATTAATTTCATGGCAGGAAACATAGATTTGGTCCTCACTCACTACTTGCAGGAAAACCATCATTTCTTATTAAACCAAGTAAATAGAGTGAACAGTACACGGCCATTTCGTTTACAGCGTGTGTTGGTACACTGCCATCTAGTGGCCTATGCGCAGGTTACAAACCAAAACAGGAAACGGGGCTTGCAGAGAAAGGCACATGCCGAAGAAATATTTAAAAATATAAAGACGGATTCATAGCGTCGTTGGATTTTGGATTTTAACAATTACCTGAAAAGCAAAAATAACAAGATGTATTTTAAATGTAAAATAAATTAGAAATGAACACTATAGCAAATTACCATCTCATAATCTTATGATCTCTGCTCAATAAAATTTATAAGAGACTATTGTTCTGAACGCAGCTCCTGCGCTAGGCCCCAACGGACCAAACCAAAACGAAGTCACTCGGGCTGCACTTCCAGGCCACCAGCCAAAAACAAGCTGTTTACCTGACCTTCGGAGAAATCAGGCCAGTCTTAGCCAGCATGGTAACAAAATCCCTCTGCTTTACCCTTTACGAGGAAAGTAACTTCAACACAACCCATCCACTTTCGCCCCTCGCTTCTGCTTTCTCCAGCTTCCGCCTACGCATCCTCACTGTGCACCTTGCTGAGGGGAGCTCTCTGGACCTCTTCTGGTTCTGAAGGTTGTCAGATTCACGATCATTCTTTGCTCAAATAAACTATGAAATTTATTTTGTCTGAAGTTTTTCTTTTATCATCTCTAACTTGCTCTAAGCAAAATAAAAAATAAAATAAAATAAAATCGCATTCTTTCCCATAACTGACTGCTTTGCTCCATTTGGATGACCCGTGCTCCATTTGGATGCTGCATGAGAACCTAAATGAAAGAGGAGACACTTAACCAGGGCTTAGATTTCTGACTACTCTGCCTTTAGCTGTCGAAGAAACTCCATTCTGAGTAAGGTACCGTTGTTGCATGCTTACTGTGAGCTCGGGACTGGACTGAACAATTTCCATGGATTATCTCATTTAATCCTCGTGGACTCCTCCCCCCTCAAGAGGGTAAGTACTTACTCATCCTTATGACTCTCACCCTATTGCTTCATCTGTAAAAATGGAAAGAGTGACTTGCTCAAAGTCTAAACCAGGATATATATGAGCTGGATCCACAACTCAGATCTGCCCGAGTTCTTAATGATTACATTCTACTAGATACAATTGCCCCTGCGTTCTAAGGATGTCATGAGGATGAAAAATTCATGGAAAGCACTTTTTGGGGAAAGAACAAGGTTCGAATGCTCACATAACAGAATGTTCATGCCAAAAATAGGCATAAAATGCTTTATATTCTATTGGGATAACCAGTTTTCAAAAGTATTTAGTAAGGATTGCTTTTTCAGTAAATAGTAATGACATCCGCTCTTTTATTCCTAATTTTAGATAATTTTAGTCTTCTTTCTTTCTGTGGTCTAGCTAAAGATTTGTAAATTTTATTAATCCTTTCAAAGAACCAACTTTGAGTTTTGTTGATTTTCTCTATTGTTTTTCTAGTCTTTATATTTTTTATTTCCTCTAATCTAGTATTTCCTTCCTTCTGCTTACTTTGGTTTAATTTGGTCTTCTTCTAGTTTCTTAAGATGAAAGTTTAGATTATTGATTTGCGATCCCGTCTTTTTTTTAAAAAAAAGTATTTACAGTTATAAATTTCCCTCTAAACACTGTTATAGCTACATCCCATAAGTATTGGCATATTGTGTTTTCATTTTTATTAATCTCAAAGTATTTTCGAACTTTCCTTGTGATTTCTTCTTTGACTCATTGGTTATTTGGCAATATGTTGCTTAAGTTTCACGTATTTGTAAATTCCCCAAATTCCCTTCACTTGTTGATTTCTAATTTAATTCCATTTTAGGCAGAGAACATATTTTGTATGACTTCTTTTAAATTTATCAAAGCCTATTTTATGGCCTAACATATGGTCTATCCTGGAGAATGTTCCATGTGCATTGAGTAGAATGTGTATTCTGTTGTTGGATGGAATCTTTGTAGATACCTATTAGGTCTAGTTTGATAATAGTGCTGTTGAATCCTCTATTTCCTGGTTGGTCTTCTGCCTCCTTCTATCCGTGATGAAAAGTGAAGTATTGACGTCTCCAACCACTATTGTTAGATTTCCTGACATCTTCACCTTTAGCAAAGCAACTCAGTTTTTCTTTCTGAATAACAGTTACCATTTTCAAGTGCCTGGGACTATGCTATTTTACATGAATTACCTCACTTAGTCATTAATAATTATTAATAGTCAATTAATAATTTTTTAAATTACTTATTTATGCCTTTAATTTTGTCAGCTTTTGCTTCATGTGTTGAGGCTCTGTTGTTAAGCGCATATTTGTTTATAATTGTTATGGCTTCCTGATGAGTTGACCCTTTTATCAATATGTAATATGTCCTTCGGAGTTCCTTATAACAATCTTTGCCTTAAAGTCTATTTCATCTGACACAGTATAGTCACTCCAGATATCTTTTAGTTACTCTTTTTATGGTATATTTTTGTCCATCTTTTTACTTTCAACCTACTGTGTCTTTGAATCTAAAGTGTGTCTCTTGTGGACAACATATAGCTGAATCATGTTTTTGCCAGTATTTGCCTTTTGATTGGAGTATTTCATTGATTTACTTCTAATACAATTACTAATAAGGTGGGAGCTATGTCTGATATTTGTCCTTTTCTTTTTATGTTGTCTTTTTGTTCCTCTGTTCCTCCACTACTACCTCCCTTTGTGTTAATTAAATAGATATTTTCTAGTGTATCATTTTAATTTTCTTCTTGTTTCTTTTACTGTATTTTTTTGAGCTTTTTTCATAGTGGTTGCCCTGGGGACTGCAATTAATATCTTAAAATCTAATTCATATTAATGCCAAGCAAATTTCAATAGTACTCACAAACTTTACTCCAATATAGCTCTATTCCCTCCCCCCACCTTTGTGCTATTATCATCATACAAACTACATCTTTGTAAGTTAAAAGCCTGTCAACACCATTGCATAATTACTGCTTTATGTAGTTGTCTTTTAAGTCAGACAGAATTACAAACAATAATACAAATTATATCATATTTCGTATTGCCTGCGTAGTTACCTTTAATGAAGCTCTTTATTTCTTCATGTGGATTTGAGTTACTGTCTAGTGTCCTTTCATTTCAGCCTGAAGGACTTTCTTTAGCACATCTCATAAGGCAGGTCTGCTAGCAATGAATTCTTAGTGTTTCTTTATCTGGCAATGTTTTAAATTCTCCTATATTTTTGAAGAAGTTTGACTAAATCTAAAATTCTTGGTTAAGTTTTTTTCCTTTTAGCAGTTTGAATATGTCATTCTACAGCCTCCTGACCTCTGTGGTTTCTGATGAGTGGCTTTTAGTCTTATTGAGGACCCTCATATGTGATGAGTTCTTTTCCTCTTGCTGCTTTAAAGATTCTGTTTATCTCTGACTTTTGACAGCTTGACTATGATGTGTTTAGGTGTGGAGCTCTGAGTTTATCCTACTTACAATCTGTTCAGCTTCTCAGATGTGGAGTTCATGTATTTCACCAAATTTGGGAAGTTTCAGCCATTATTTCTTCAAAGATTCTTTCTGCCCTTTTCTCTTCTCCTTCTGGAACTCCCATAATGCATATGTTGGTACACTTGATGGCGTCCCAGTCACCTTAGGCTCTGTTCATTCTTCATTCTTTTTTCTCCCTAATCCCTAGACTAGATAATTATATTTGTCCTATTTTCAAGTTTGCCAATTCTTTCTTCTGCCTCCTTAAATCTGCCGAACCCCTCTTAAGAATTTTTCATTTCAATTATTGTAGTTTTTCAGCTCCAGAATTTCTATTTTATTCCTTTTATATATTCTAACTCTTTACTGATATTCTTTGTTCATACACCATTTTCCCGATTTCTCTTAGTTTTTTATCCATGGTTTCCTTTAGCTCTTTGAGCATATTTAAGACAGTTGATTTAAAGTCTTTATTTAGTAGAACCAATGTCTGGGCTTTCTCAGGGATGGTTTCTGTTTATTTTTTTCCTATGTATGAGTGGCCAAACTTTCCTGTTTGTGTGTCTCATTTTTCTTTTGTTGAAAACTGGACAACTTATATAATAATATAAGGTGGCAACTCTGGAAATAAGATTTATTGCCCCCTACCTTTGTAGAGTTATCGTTGCTTTTTGTTGTTATTGTTTTTGTTGTGGTGGTGGTTTAGTGACTTTCTTGGACTAATTCTATAAAGTCTATATTCTTTATCATGTGCAACCACTGAAACCTCTACTTAGCTACTCTTCAGCTTACGATCAGATAGAGATTTCCTTAAGTGCTTGAAGCAGCAAGTCTCTCACCTGCACGTGACTTTCTAGATCCCCAGAAATATGTTGGAGCTTTTCAAAGCCCCCATGGATATCTCATTCCCCATATTTTTAAAGTTTCTAGTCAGTCTCTTGTTTGTCCCAACCAGTCTACCATCTCAGGCAACTGTGCTGTTTAAACAATTGCCACAAGTTGTCTCTGAAAAACACCTGGGGATAGGGCTTTCTTCATTGAGTGACCTCTGAGTCTATTAAATGAAGACAAGCCTTGTGATTGGGACTATTCCTGGGAGCTGCCAGACAGGTCAAGGAGTGACAGACCTCTAGGGATGGGGCTCTTTGGATAACTCCAAACCTACGTGGGGGAACTCCAAACTCCTTCACTGGCTGCTGGTTTTCACAGCTACTGCAGTTTCAAGGCTGCTGATTTTCAAGACTACCAGAGAGCTGGGTGAGGGGGATGAAACAGGACAAGTTAAAAGCCCACAAAGCTTATTGATCTCACAGAGGTGCAGCTTTGTTTCTCAAACACATATTCTTCAGGTTATTGCAATCCTTTGGTTAATTTCTGGAGTTTCAAAAAGTTGATTTTGATAGTTTCTGCCAGTGTTCTGACTTTATGGAGAATCAGATTTTCAAAGATCCTTACTCCACCACTCTGGAAATGCTTCTCCAGGATTTACTACCAAGTGGGATACATTGGATTTCTTTTAAATTAATATAAGCAGCCTATACTGAATTTACACAGAACACTACCCTTCAGCACCTATGGTATACCACCTCTGATATGCAATTGAGAAAACTGCTTGGTTTCTCACGTTTCACAGTAGAATATCCATGCTGGTTTCCAAAGCATATGGCATCCTCCTTCAGTAAGCAACAGAGAATATTAGAACACCAGAGTGTAAGCTCAAATCCATCCACTCTCCAGCTCCAACAAAGAGCGTCTGAGGGGCAGACTATCTTTGACTGTAGATCAATGTTTTTTGCCCCTTCGGACCCACAGCCACTTTTTATTACAAATATTTTAAATACCTTTTTATTATTCTAAAAAAACTTAAAGGATAGACAACATAACTTACCTCAGGCATTTTTAATCAATATAATATCTAGCTATAATATAAAGAAGAAATAAAAGGAAGCAATTTATGATAATAGGTAATTCAACATGAAAATAAATGGCCACAACTCCTAAAGACACAATCAGATGCTTGTGTGTGTACATATAATTACTGTTAATGTGGCCACTGCAAATGCATACTACTACAGTTTTGATTTGCAACTCAAATGCCACAAGCAATGTTGCCACTGGTGACCGTCTTCAAAATGGTGGACATCTCTTGGTAAAGTACGGAACAAAGAACACAACCTTCCCTCACTTGATTGATAGTTGCATTTCTGAGTATTGCCAGTCTGCAACAACAAAAAATGTAAAATGGAATTTTTATATGTAAAATGGAGTTATAGTCCAGGCTCAAATAATTATTGTCAGTGTCCACCAGGCAAACATCACAAGGAACAGATCCGTGATTGAATCAAGTTGGGTTTATTAGCATTTTTTTGCACAACGAAGACCACACACCATGGGGAACCACAGGGACCCCAGTATGGAGGTGCTACGAAGGGCTTTTTATAGGATTTGGGCTTGTGGTAGGTGAATGCAAGAAGGGTTCCATGAATCGCACATAGTTTGACTCTGGATTGGGTGCTTTCAGAAAGCAAGGCAATTCTAGGAGCAGTGATCTTAAAAATTTTAATCTAGGAGGCAGGAGAACAGAGTGGTTCAAAGCTGCAGTTAGCACAGCAGCAGCAGTCACCCATGTGAGCCAGAAAACAGGGATGTCTGGTTGTTTTTTGTAGTTTGCACACTATCTTGTTTCTATGCCCCCACATAGACTACAGGGTGTCCTTATTTTTGTCTTGCTTCATCACAGTCAAGAGTGGCCTTGTTGGATGTTAGTGTTCTATAAAATTATGTTCAACAGGAGATCATCGCCTAGCTGTTAGGGCCACATCAGCTTCCAGCTGACAGCTGTAGGGGCTGCTTTTCCTTTCTCATTATAAACGGGATTTCCATGTACACAATTATTCAGTGGGGCATAAAGAAGCCATTATATGAGACAATACTTTGCTGTACACAGGTGTCCTATGCAGGCACCTAGCATCCCTAGTCTCCACCCACTACAGCACCAGCAGCTCTCATCAGTCATGTGTTAACCAAGCCCTCTCCAAATTACAAAACACCCACTGGGGGTGGCTCCATCCCCATGAGAACCACTGCTCTGGAGAGTCTAAATCCAAACCCTGAATCACATTAAACAGGGATACATCCTTAAGAGCACAGCAGCCTACGCCCTCACAGAACTATCTTGCCAAGTAGTGCTTTAATGGCTTTGCATCAAACGTTGGCTAAAAACAGATGTTGTGCGGATAAAATGCTGTTTGTTTATTGTCGAAATGACACTGGGGGCATTAGCCACTGCATGCAGCAGCTGATGCCCTCTGCACGAAACCGAGAAGTGTGCGGTAGACACTGCTAGTTGCCTACCCAATGTCCCTTCCCCCTTTTCCTTACTAACACAATCTTTTATTCAAGGCAGCAACGTGTCTACCTAAATATCTGTTTTCCCAAACTGCCTTACACCTGGGTGACACCATTTTAGCCACTGAGAGGGAAGTGGAAGCAAGCCTCCTGTGATTTCTGAGAAAGCTTTCACTTATCTGATAAAAGGGAACATACAACTGAAGCTTTCATCTTTTTTCCTTCCTTAAAATAGATGTGTCATCTTCGCTGTGACAGTCATCTTGTGACCATGAGACAAGCATGGGGACAGAAACCAGCTAAGGATGGTAGAGCATCAGGGTCCCTGATGGAACTGTTAAGTAGCTGCACTGACACCAGCAACTGCCTAGTTCCAGACTTCCTTTGTGGGAAAAAACACAAACCGTTTCTTGTTTTAGCCATTATTATTTGTGGGATTTTCTGTTATTTGCGAGTGAACTAATTCCTAACAGAGGAAATCAACAGGTGCAAAAGATAACTGATGGGACTGAAAAAAACAGATTTATGTACAACGTTTAGTATTACAACCAATTGAACAAAAAACACTGCTGAAACTCTATGTGGGGTAGGGGTTTGAGTTAAATCTTCACTTTTTGTAGCAGGAAGTCAACAGTTAACACATAAAGTTGTTAAGTCCAGAAACACTATAAGCACTACAAGCATATTATTTAGTGGTATGGAGATCACTATGCCAAAATATAAAAACAGAAGCAGTTCTGAGGAACAGAATTGAGAGTGGGTAAGAGACTGTTGCTTTTCTTTGTAAGCCCTTCCATACTACTTGACTTTCTCACTACGCACAGTTTTTTAATTAATCACAGTAGGGAAAAATTATATTTAAGATTACATTTTTTCCTGGCATTAAATGATGACTTCTTGAGGAAACGCTGTTTCTTTCTCTCTTAATAAGAATGACAATATAAAGGTTTTAGGAAGTGTTTCCTTTTTTGTTGTTGTTTTTTTTTTTTTTTTTACAAGAACGAGATAATACTATCTCACTGTTTTACATACAATCTTAGAATATATTCTTCAAAGCCAGGAAGAGACCCTGGTTTTGCTCTTTTGGGAGGCTGTAAGAACCCAGTGTCAGGTTTTGAAGAAGCCCAGATAATCCCCCACACAGAAACCTCACAGAGAGGTCACAGATGCAGATGTCACAACCAATAGCCTAGCTGGAGCCCCAGCCGATGGCCAACATTACCCTCCAGACTGGGGGCTGAAAACACCTTAGGTATCTCCTGCTCCAGCTGTCAGGTCAAACCCAGCCTTCAAATCTTCCTAGCTAAGCCCCAGATACTGCTGAGCAGAGAAAAGCTGTCCCCACTGCGCTTCCTCCAAATTCCTGTCCCACAGAATTTCTGAGAATAAAATGACTGCTGTATGCAGCTAACTTTTGGGGTGAATTTTTATGCAGCAAGAGCATCTGGAACAGTAAAACTCATCAGCACCTATAATGTTCACTTAATTACTACGTAAAGGTCAAATATGTATTTACTAAATTATTACATCTCGAATACCGTACTGATGGAAACAATTATGGGTGATGCTCAAAGTGCATTGTATTGACAAGAATTCAGTTAGGCTATGAGCAACAGAGAAGCCAGAACAATAACACTTAAAGATCTTTCTCTCTCAGAAATTTAGATAGGCAGTTCATAGCTCCCATCAGATGGGATTCAGACAATCTCTACCTCATTTCTCTGCCTCTACTTTATGGTACAAGGTGGCTGCTCCAGCTCAGCTCCTCTGTCTACATTTCTGCCAGCAGGAAGGAAAAAAGAGGAGGAGATGGGTATTACCTCTCCTTTTAAGCATACTTCCTGGAAGTGTATCATTGGCTAGAATAAAGTCACATGGCCACACTAAGCTGTAGCAATAAATCTAGGAAAAGTTATCTTTATTCCAGACTGCCATGCTCCAGCTAATTAAGTGAGAAACCTGTAGAAGGGAAAAATGGATATTAGGGGATACGCAGAACACATGCGTGTTCCAAATTCAATTCTTATTTGGTTTAGGATTGTAGGTTCAAATAACAGTTACCTCAAGAACTGTATCAATGTATCTCCTGACAGAATCTCAATCCTAAAGATTTAGGTTAGATCTTTCAAATTAAATAAAAACATGTCTTTAGTGCAGTACCAACTTTTCTCACCGGATGGAATAGCTGAATATAAGTAAAATGGCAAACAAGCACTTAACAAATTAATGATTCTTGAGAAAGGGAAAGACATTTAGAGACAAATATTTCCTCTAAAAATAGTAATATATTCAGTTTTATATCCTATAGATATTCCTGTAATATGTGTTTCCCTGGGAAAGTCATTCAATAACCTGAAGTTCAGTTTCATCATTTGAGGTACCACATATTTGGCGTGAGGGTTAAATGAGATTACACATGCCAAATGCTTTGTAAACAGTAGAGTTTTATGCAAATATAACGTTTTGCACCTTCAAAGCTATCACTACAATAGAGATGCTTATTCAATTAAACAAACATCTTAAAAAATATTTTAACAATGTATAAATACATTCACAACATAATCCGCTAATTGAAAGACTCCACCAAAGTTTACAATACATACAACAGAATTTACAGATGCCTACAATAGTTTATAGATCGGTTTAGTTTACAGCTAAATATATTGCTTTAAGAAATACCATTAGTACAAAAGTATGATTTACAATATCCCCATTATAGCAAGAAAAAGAAGATTCATACAATAAAAAGTCTTTTAGGCATTTATTTTGCCGAGTATTTAAATGATTATTCTTATTATGACATAAGAATAATGCTCTTTTAGTGATAAAAGAGAGATCTTATTAGCCCAAGGAGTACTGAAGAGCTTCCAGGAGGTTCCAGAGTAGAATCTGGCTATCCTTGCCTTAAAATACATAGAACAGCAGCCTCTGGGTATCCCTTAAACATAAACTGTGAAGATTCCATTTACGTTAATTGGGCCTTAAGTAAATGACTTGTTACAAATAAAAATAAACAAAATTTTAGAAACTAGGTAACATCACTGGCCCGAATTTGGTTTTCACTTGCTTGTGTATATCTAAGAAATTTCACCATGAAGTACATATTTTAACAATATAAGCCAAAGTGCTCACTCTTACCATGGAAGCAAAGCTTACTTCTGAAAATAATCTACACAAATAATATGTAAACACATAGAGCTTGGAGATAAACTAAGAACATCCTCTTATGTTCGATGGATCAAAATGCTAAGGTCTCTGTTACATATATAAATGAACACAAATACTTTTATTAATTTGGGATATATTGATCCTACATAACTATGCACATATGTACACCATAAAACAAATTTTAACCATGTTTCTAGTGACAACATACATTCTAGCTCCAACTACTGGAAAGAAAAAAACTTAATATGAAAATTACTTTTCCTTTTTTTAAAATAAAATTGTTAAGTGGAAAAACAAACCCAACACTCCTCATTGCAACACAGACTGAACTCTAAAAGGTTCAAAGTCAAGAATCTCTTCGGTTGTTCTCCAGTGTAACAAAATTTATAAGCTTTCTCTCTTTATTCAGGAAGTCTGATCATCTCCAGTGTTCTGCAAAAGAAAAAAAATCTCCTTAATATTCAGTAATATTTCACACACGTTGGCCTTCAAAGCACCAGGCCTAGGAAAACATTCCCTATTTCTAAGCCGAGCCAGCTACTATTAATACATTACCTTATATTCAATGGCCCATTCATGTTAAAAAGTAGACAAGCTGAAGATACAATCCCATGGATACCATCACTCACCCAGATGTCCAGTTCGTTCCATTTGAACAGAGAATCGCCAGGTGCCGAGTAAGACATTAACCCCTTAACCGTGTTACACCAGGCTGAAGGTTAAATTTCACCTATATTCAATGTCCCTCCCCACCTACAGGAACACTGAAAATCCTGAGGGGGAAAAAACGTAATAAGCACATGCATGAAAATTACCCTAAGGTGGACCACAGAAAAGGTATATCTGTTTTCTCTATTTCTTATCTTCTATAAGAGGAAATGTGCAATAGAATGGAAAGAACGATAAATTCTGAGTACACAGAGCTGGGTCCAATCAAGTTCTAGCTTTGTACCACTTATTAACTGTATATTCTTGAGTAAGTCACTTAATATCTCTCAGGGCTTTAGTTATCTAATGAGTAATCCTGGGATCAGCACCTCACAGAAACTTGTCAGAAATGCACAGTATGAGACCCCACCCCAAGATCTACTGAATAAGAAGCCTGGGGGTGGAGTCCAGCAACTTTGTGCCTTCTCCATGATTCTGATGCATGTTCAAGTTTGAGAACCCTTATATATTAACACTACTTGCCAACCTACTGCACTAAAGAAATACAAGGTATTACTTGCATAAAGACCTAGTCAATTTTCCCAAGAGATCTAACCAATAACTATTTACCTATGACTACTATTTATCCCACTGAAAATCCGATACTGGGGAATTATAGTAAAAACATTTATGTTCTGAGGGAAAGAAACATGAGTGCTTTAAAACAATCTTTAATGATATAGTCTTATTATGTTTCAACCTGTTCTTGCTACAAGCCCTAAAACCATACGATATATATTCTTCAAGAGTATTCATTTAAAGCCACCACACTTAATGGAAAGTACCTAAAAACTTAATTTTTAAAAAATGTTATTATCAATGATAGTTTATCCCTCCTGGTTTTAAAATACTTTAGGACATTGACAATACATTTCTAGAATGTCCTAAAGGCCTCCAAAGACCAATTAAAACATCTTTATCATTATCTCATATTTAAATAACTATGTGTCTTTAAAAAACTTTTTAAGAAGCATTTCATAAAAATTAAATTCTACAAAATTTAGAATCATTGCATTGGTCACTGATTACATCCAGAAAACACTTACTTGTCTTAAAAACTGCTTTCCCAGATACGAGGTGGCCATGCTGGTGAAGTTCTTTCTGTTGCCCACTTTACACCTGATGTAACCATATAGATTGGCACCTTGGAGCACCACGCCCATGATAACCACTGCCTGGGACGGAGGAAATAATCAATGGTTACTGACCTAACACTGACCTTTCTCTGCCATAAATGAGCCAAGACAGACTGTCACAGAACGGGAAGGAAAAGGAAGCTTTGCAAAGCAGGGTTTGTGCCAATGAGACTCTTTAACTTGGCAGAACAGACTTATCTGATGAGAAGCTCTGCACAAGGCACTGAGTAATTCACCCAAAACATATTCATTGAACACGAATGTTGTATGTGCTAGGCACCATGCTAGCCACTGGCGATGCAGTGTAGGGGGAGCCTTCTCTCTGTCTCCCATGGCTCTGCAGGTAAAGTGACAAGGAAAATGAGACTCAGGAAAGGGTCAAATGTTAATTATTCCTTTAAGAATTACAAAAGAACGGTCAAGAGGTAGATCAAGTTGAATTAACCTAGAGCAGACAGAGGTGAATCTCTGCTTGATGCTAATGTATGTGTGACAACTGGCTTCCGGGAAAGGGGACTCAGTGCCCTAAGGCAACAATCAACAGATGTGCCTTCTGCGAGGAGAGAGCTCCTCCCGGAGCTGTCTTTTGCAGAACTGTTTCTTCCTTGTTTCAGCAATCCTATAGGTGACCCCACGAAGATCACTGAGAACTGAGAATAAGAAACTCAAGCCTAATCTTTAAATATTATGGAAGAAAAATTAATTAGGACAATTCAAGAAGGTCTAAAGGTGAAATATTCTAGAACAAGGATCAGCAAAGCTTTTCTACAAAGGGCCACATAATTATTTTAGGCTTTGTAGGCCACACGGTCTCTGTTGCAACTACTAAACTCTGCGGCTCTACCCAAAGGCAGCCATAGACACTACATAAATAAATGGGCAAGGCTGTGTTCCAATAAAAATTTGCAGAAACAGGTATTGGGCCGTATTTGGCCTGCAGGCCGTAGTTTGCCAACCCCTATTCTAGAATAAACAGCTCATCAACCCCTCTGCTCTTTTACATCTATGACGAGCAAAAAGGCTGAACAAAATGTCTTTTTTTCCAACCCAGACTTATTCTCATTAACCCTGACTTAACCCTGTATAGTTGATTTTAATCAAGTCAGAGAATTTAAATGTTTAATTAAGGAACAGGTTCAAATTCCTAGCAATAGAAGTAGAGCCAGTACTTTCTGTTCTAAACTTATGTTTCATGGAAATAAACACCTTAGTATTATATAAAGTTGCTAGTTAACTAAATAAACATAAAACTGTATTTTTATTTAAATAAATCTCCTCTGAATTCCTATGCTTCTCATATTGGGGAGCTCTTGGGAACGTACGCACCAACATGCCAGTAGGCACCTAAATTCACAGACTAAGCACAGGTCTTGCTGAGGTATTAATTTTGCTCAATGGCAACAAATTTTAAAATGTATTTATAAGTCAAAATAAGCAGACTTCTGGTTTAAGATGGTATATTAAAGTCAGACATGAAGACCTCCCTCCCCTTAAGATACAGACAGCAAACAGTTTAAAAAAAAAAAAAAAAAGCAAATAAACTAGTACCAATAAACACAAAAAAAGGGTTAGTGGTCAGAGAAAAAGCCAGCTTGGTAGAGCTCTACATAGCTCCTAACTCTCCAAAAAAACACTAAGGGAAACTTCACTAAAATTACCACCCCAAACAACTTAGAGAGAAGCAGAAGGCCAGAAGATAGAGATAGCCCTAAGAAAAAAAAATGCAGAAATAGCCACAACAACAGAAACTCCTCCCAACCAACAATGATTCAAAAAGGCAAAAAAAAAAATCCCTGCACCTGGCCATGGTGGTTCCTCCCAGATGGGAAGGCAGCAGGAGAGGAAGCACAGAGGGATCACCGGTCACGAGAACTGACCATCTTGTGAGGGAGTAACAGGCTCTCAGTGATCCTGGATGAAGCTCCCTTCACGTCCTGTGGTCTTAACATAGGACCAAACAGCCTTTCACGTGAGCTCTCCCTGTTCTGTTTTAGGGAGGTGGAAACACTGGTAGAGAATCACTGTGCTGACTCTCCTAAATGGATGCTAAGGCTCCAGGGACTCGTCTAAAGCAGGAGAGACGGACCAGAAAAGAGTACAATCAGGAGACAAAAACTTCACTAAGTAAGAGAAGGCAAAACCCAAGCAAGCCAGCCAAGGCAGCCAGAGCCAGCCGAGTTCTCCTCCTCACACCTGTGTCTTCGGGCCAGCAAACCCAGCACTCAAACTCTAGCTGAGGGCAGCAGCCACATGCCTCAGAAGTGGGAAGGCAGCCAAGGAGGATTCACCCTCACTAAGGCAGCAGAAAGAGAAGGTCTGCACAGAGCTGCCACTGTAAGCATGAGAAAAATGGATAAGGAAAAAGGGAAATGCATCTATGCAAAACTATAGCAAAAAAAAGAAAATAAGAAAGAAACATAGTATATAATAACACAGGTGAAGAATCTACTCTAAAAGAAATATAATCCACCAAAATAAAAGCATTCCTGGGACTGTTTCACCCTACAGAAGAACCTAAAGATAAGAAGTCAAAAAACATGAAGGTACACCTGTAATCTCAGCACTTTGGGAGGACAAGGTAAGGGGATTGCTTGAGGCTAGGAGTTTGAGACCAGCCTGGGCAACATAACAAACTCCCATCTCTACAAAAAAATTTTTAAGAATTAGGTGGGCACCGTGGCACACACCTGTAAGCTGTGATCACACCGCTGCACTCCAGCCCAAGCAACAGAGCAAGACTGCCTCCCCCGCCCCCACAAAAAACCCTGAAGGTAAGACAACAGTAGATAAAAATGGAGCGATGGAGCTGGCAGAGATAAGGAAATACAGAGCGAAGCCTTTGCTGATGCCTAATCTACAGTAGCCTATTACCTGGTGTCATTATTTAGCATCCCTATTGCAATTTTTCATTGTCTGTCTGCTCTCCACTACAAGGTAAGCTCTACGGGAGAAGTTACCTTGTCCCTCTAGCCCCTAACTGTACTCCCCTCCTATATCCCCAGGGCCCAAAACAGTTCTGATATATGGTGAATTCTTAAAAATACTTGCTGAATGAATAAAGAAAATAAAAAGATGGACTATTAAAGCAGTAAGAAAACAGTAGATGAGAACAGACAAAAATGATAGAACATAGACATAACTGGAACCTCAGAATTAGGTCAAAAAATAGAATATAAATAAATTTAAAGATTTAACAGAAAACAATTATCTTGATTGCAAGCAAAACTGTGAGTCTGCAGGTCAGAAGGGCACATGAGTTCCAGAAAACTCACTATGGAAAGATAAAGACAGACACATCCTGGTTATGATATTTTAAAATTTCAAGAATTAAAAAAAATTCTTTAGGGAGAAAAATGATTCACTTACTTACATTGAGGTTAAGTAAGCCCGGCCTCAGATTTCTCTAAAATATTCAATATAAGAACATGATGGAGTAACTTCTTCCAAAAAGACAGAAACTGTGCCCCAAGAATATTAAATATTAACCCAGCCAAGTCGTCATTCAAGAATAGTCAACAGGCTCATATTCTTAAACACGAAAGAGTCAAAGGAAAATAACACCACATACTTTTGGAAAATATCACCCAACAATGCAGAGTAGCCAACTAAGAGGTAAAAGAAGTTTCAATAAAAGGACTGGTGGTAGGTCAGTGTATTTAAAAAACAGATCAAAGACTGAACAGCCTGTAAGGAATATCGTTTCAAAGATAATTTGTTATAAAACTTGACAACACAAAAATGACACTGGAACACAGAAGACAGGAAGAAATATAAAAATGTTTATTTCCTTCCCTTTCTAAACAGAATCTATCAAGTCAATTAAAAGGTTTAAGTATAATTACTTAATATTATAAAGAAAACCATTCGAACAACTAAAGTAAGGCTATAACACATAAAAATCCAGGGGTAGAAGCAGGGAGAAATGAGAGAAGGCATATGAATGTTAACTTTCTCATCTTTCATAGCAGGAAATCCATAAATATTGAATAAATTTCCTAACTCACATAAGACGGTTATGGTATAAACATGTAAAATAATAAAGAGTAACTACTAGAACTGAAAATAGACAATAAAGCTTCCAAATTCCAAGAAAGAAAGTGTGAATGTATGAGCACACACAAAGAAAAAGAGAACTTATATAGCAAAATAGGAACAATAAAATACTAAAAATTGGGGGGAAAATGTAATTAAGGTCAAAATGTATCTTATATCAATAAATGTTAAGTGGAATAAACTATTAAAAAACAAGACTCACAGTTTGGGTCAAGTATATTTCTAAAGATGGTAGCCACAGTATCTCCTATGCCACACATTCTTCCAGAACCTTCTTGCTTCCCCATCAAGAGGTAGAGCCTAATTAAATTCCCATTACCTTGAATGTGGGTGGGCGGCAGAAGTGATGTGTGATCTCTTAGGCTAAGTTGTAAAAAACAATTCAGTTTTTAAGCTAGAACACGCCGAGTGGAGTCCTGGGCCTCCGTGTAAGCATTCACGCTGCCAGAAGGCCACCACGTGAGGAAGCCCAAACTAAGCCACATGGAGAGACATGCGGAGAGGCCATGGGACCTCATGAACAGGAGATGTCTGGCAGCCTCCAACCACTCCAACCATTGTCTGACTACAACTACTGAAGACCCCAAGCCAGAATCTCCCAGCAGAGCCCTTCCCAAGATCCTGACCCACAGAAATAGTGAAATAATAAAATTACTGTAGTTCTAAGCCACTGAGTTTTGGGGTGATGTTAAGCAACAGTAGGTAAACAAAACAGATTACCAACCACTAGTTTCAGAAAAGACCACTCTATTATAGACACACTGGTGACACGGGGTCTTTTATAGGATCTGCTCTCTGGTAGTTAGAGAAAAATGGAATTGGGAAACAGAGCCTGGGAAACACACAATGAAGCTGCCTATTCAAGATAGGTCCCTAGTATGAAGAGCACAGATGGTTTATTACGATTACCATCAGACATCCCAGTGGATTATTCAGAAGTTCTACACTGACACTCACCAGCCACTTTACTCGGAAGGAGAAAAGGGCACTAAAGGCAAATATCACCCACAGCACTGGACAGGCGATAAGTCCTAACCAAAAGATTCTTGATTCGGCCTCTGAAACAGTTTTATTCTCTTGAGGAGATGTCTACAAAAGAACATAAATTCAATCATCATTGTTGTGAGATTTATCAGTACAAAGTTTAACATTTTTAATAAAAAACACATTACCCTCAAATTCAAATATTAATACAGATAGCCCAAGTCCTAAGTTATAAATCAGTTAATGACTCTACCACTGTTGTAATTTTAGGGAATGATTTTAGTATACTTTAAGTCAAGAATTTTGCATTTTTAGGGCAGAATGGACAGTTTATCATGACCTAAGACAGTAAACAGTGGTCTCTGATAGGCTTCTACTCAACTCTTCTTGCATTTGTACTATTTATCCACAAGGAAACTTTGAATAATACCTTTTGCATGAGGATCAAGGAAATCAAGGTTATAGTCATCCTGGAAACTAAAAGGTGAAGTCAGAGTCCACAGAAAGAAATGGAATGAAAGGATTCTGGACATGACCAAAATGTCTTAGCAACAGCCAGAAATTTACAAAGGTGGTGAGTTGTTTCCAAAGTAGATTTTATGATATAGAGGAATATAGGCTCACTGAGCACAGTGCTGCTTTCTGGAAAGTATTACTTATCAAGGCCCTTCCAAGCAGAAGGCAAGCAATTTAACTGGTACTGTCCCCCCAAATTTTGTCCTCTGCCTCCCAAACTGATTTCCACAGGCAAACAGAATATTCACTGTGGAGTAGCAGGCTAACCCAAAACAGACAGGGTCCCTTCCAAGCCTCCTGAAGGCACAGGCTTAAAGAATAGACTGCTCTGATCAATTCAGATTTTCTACTCAGTTGCAATCCTTCTCCTCCTTTTTCCTGCCCAGAAGTGGAAGATGACCATGCGAGCAGAGAGAGAACAAGATATTGGAAGCAGTTATCCACTGGACATAGAGGGATCCATGCAGACACCTGGCAAGGCAACAAAGCTGGGGCCTGTAGGAGGGGATCTTTTATCAGCAACCCCTGCAGTTTATACTGCATAAACTCTGACCCAGTGTCCTCTCTCAGAGGATTCTGTCCTGTACATGCCTCGTTTCTGGTCTGAACTAGACAGAAAAATCTATTAAGTTTTAAAAGGACATCAGGTTTAGTACTAACAAGCCAAGTGATTTGATGTAGTAATTTTAATCTTGAATACTTCTTCCTTAAATATTCAAATGTAATCTACACATAATTTATCAAATGACACCACTTAAAAAAAAAAAAAAAAGGCAGCTTACCTTCCTGGACTCAAACACCCAATGGCTCTTTCCATCTTCATCAATATGATTCCACCAACGTAGGCCAACCATTAGTCTACCTGTGACATTCTGGTAAAGATTAATATAAACACGACATTATTTAAAGGTCTACTATAAGCTCAAATCTTAGCGTAACATTTCACGATCAAAACTCTTCAGCTTTACCTCCATAATATCCAGTTAACAAAGACCACTATCTATCAGGCCTGGCCACAAGACTGAGTAAAATGGCAATGGCAGGACCCATAAGAGTGGAGGTGACAGGGTAAGCAACAAGTCCATCCATAAACATTACCTCCCCCCTTCTCCCTCATGAATACTTGTCCTTTCTCCAATTTCCTAATTTCTTCCGAAGCCCCTTGCTCTTTGGCTGCTGTGACCTATCTTATATCCTGACTGTAGCTACATATATTTTACAAGTGTATATCCTAAAAATGGATATAAGCACTGGCCTTCTTCAAGTCCTTCAAATGTACCCAGCTCTTTTCCAGCTTACTAATGTAACACATTACTTTGATAGCTTTCCTAATGTTTATTTACTCAACAAGTATTTACTGAGCACCTACTATGTGCTGGTAATAAAATGGTGACTAACAGGTACCACCCTTCTCTTCAGGGAGCTGTAAGTGCCGTGGGTAAGAAAGGCAGACAACGTTTGCACAAATGCACCATTACCAACTGTGGTAAGTGTTAGGAGGAAAATGTGTGGGATGCTTGAAGAGTACAATAGGGAAATTTGAACTAGTCTGGGTATCAGAGAATGACTCCCTGAGGAATCAACCTTCAGAATGAAATAAAAAGGATAAGTGCGAATCACCAATACACGGGATATTTAATTAGTGATGTCCACTAATAGATTCAGGAGTTCTGATTCACGGAAAAAAATTTACCTTTATTTTCATTAAAATTTAACATATTTTTAAATTATGAATGCTGACAACAAATTCTATCCATGTACATAGATAGAATAGTACCCATGACTGTCATCATAGAAACCACAGATATTTTCCATTTTGTACACCTGTTGCATTTACCTCAAAATATCGTTTATGCTTATCACTGCTTTGCAAGTAGTTACTAGACCTGTCACTAGATCTTACTATTAATATATTCATAAAGTAGTACCAAAGTCCCCCCTTATCTGCTGATGATATGTTCCAAGACCCCAAGTGGATGCCTGAAACCATGGATAGTACTGAGCCCTATGTATACTATGTTTTTTCCTATACATACTTATAATAAAATTTATAAATTAGGCATAGTAAGAGATTAATAACAAAATAGAACAAATATAACAGTATACTATAATAACAGTTATATAAATGTTGTCTCTCTCAAAAAATACCTTATTGTACTGTACCATGGGTAACTGAAACCACAGAAAGGGAAACTGCGAATAAGAGGAAACTACTGTACACATAATTAAATCAGAATTTTACCTTTTAATATTTTAAAATTATATCTCAATATAAGTAACTTTCTTTGTAATCTTATGTATTTTAAAAACATTCGTAGTTTCAAGAGACTGTGAATGGGGTCCATGGCACAAAAACAGATTAGGTACTCCTGAATTAAGGTGAACTGGGAGCGGGAAGAGCATTCCAGATACAGCGGTAGGCACAAAAACCCTAGGGAAGAAAGTGACTTATGGGACTGGTGATTAACTGCCTACGGCGTAGGAAGGAGATAACTCATACATTTCTGGTTTGCTCGAGTGAAAAAACAGTGACTCCAGGCCCTGTGAAAGGGAACAGTTACAGAAGAGGAGCATTTTGGGGGTGGAGGATGACAGGTAGTATTTTATACATGTTGGATTGAGATGCCTTCAAGACAGCCACGTAAAAATGTCAAGACGACAGATGGAGAGGTCTGGAACTGTGAGGACAAAGCTGGATGGAGATACGCATCTGGAAGTCAACACAGCTTACAGATCAGCAATCAAACAGAAGCACAGGTGGCCCTCCTTTACCGCAGAAAAAGAGGAGGACCCTTAGAGACCAAACCTCCTACCGCAGAAATGCCAACATTTCAAGCCTAAGTAAAAGCGAAGAGCTGGCAAAGGGCACCGAGAACAGCCACAGGTCTATTTTATTGGCATTTTCAAAGAACACTCAGAATATGTTCAAACTCCTCCATGTTCCCATTTTCCAGTTCTTTACTTTCTCCTTTCATCCTTATTAGTTTATTTTCTTAATTTCTCTCAGGCTTATTGCTTTTGTTTTTCAAACTTCTGGACCAGAGTAACCCACTATTTTCAATCTTTTTATCTAATAATAAAAGCCTTTAGTCCTTCATTTTCCTTCTGAATTCAGTTTTAGACACATTCTTTAAATTTGATTGTAGATGATCATAGTCATTAAGGTGTAAATAATCTGTATTTATAGTTTTTGTGTTCTTTATAAACAAAGATATTTAGTAGGATGCCTTTTTAAAAAGAATTCCAATTTTGACAACTAGTTTTCATTCATTTCTAGCTTTGTTTCATTGGCCTGGAACATGTAGGCACTTTGGGCAATTTATTTGGATTTTCTTCACAGTGATATTTAATCAATTTTTGTAAATATTCCAGACACCAAATAAGAAGGTATTATCTCTGTACATACAAAATCCCAAATACTGCTATTAAATTGACCTTATTCATTATTTCATTCAGATCCTTTAGACCGTATTTATTTTCTGGCATTTTGATCTGTGAAAGACAGTGGTTTGTTAAACTATTGTAATGTATACTTCTTCCATCTTCTAGTATTTCTAATGTTTTTCACTATAATTTGAAATAATCTTATTCTGTGATCTTCATTCACTGTAATTCATAAAATGACCCTTTTTTAGTCCATTTAGTGCTTTCTTACTCTGACTCCTATTTTGTCTGATAATAATATTATAATGCCAGTTTCTTTTTGTTTGAATTAGTCTGATGTTGTCTCTGCCTTCTTTTATTTTTTTCTAATGTCACTATTTTAGTAAGATCTTTCTGGTTGATTTTTGACCCAATCTTAGAATTCTTTAAAAGACGAGTTTAACCAAATTCATGTACTGTTATATCGAATTTGCAATTCCTTCCATCACCTTGTACATGGGCTTTGTGATACTTTAGCTTCCTTGACACTCTGACACTTGCTTTGTTTTCCTCCCTTTGCTATATGAACTGTCTTAGGTGCGCCTATCTTCTCCGATGTTGCAAAGGATACACAACTTCCTTTAAATTTTGCTAATAATTGCCATTACATTTTTCAAAACCATTATTTAACCTTTTTTGACTCTATTTTTCAGAGTAAAGAAAAAAGCACAAATCCTGTAACATATTTTTTAAACTATCCTCCCTGCTGCACCTCTTCTTGGTCTTCATTAATACCACCTAGGGGTTTAGATGAAGATTGCTTTCCTTTTTTTTTTTTTTTATAATTGGATCTCTTTTGACAACTGCATTGAGATTTATAATAACTACGACACATCTCTGCTTTAACTAATTTCAGAACCCTACCTACCTTCTTTCCCAAGTTCATTTAATAATTTCTCCATTCTTAACTTCTTAATTTTGCTTCATATCACAATTGTTTGGATATCTGTAAGTAATTTTGCCAAGGATAAAAGGGTGACTTTTTTTTAAGACCGTGTTTAAGGAAAAAAAAAAATCAGAATATTTACTATTTGACCATGTTTTTTAAAACCCTTAACCCAGAAGGATTTAATTATAAAAGTTTGGAAACTACCAGAAGAATTGACTGAAGGCAATGTTCTATTTGGCTGAACAGAAACTGTATGAAAAACAAAAAGAAGCATTCATCAAAACAAAATTGTAACCAGGATACAGTAAACATCTTAGAGCATAGAGCAGCAGAAGAAATTCAAAGAGATACAAGCTAAAGAAGAGAGGACAAAAGAAAGCCTAAAGAAAACAGACCTTTGAAATCTTCCTTCTCAGCATTATCTGGCCTATGGAAACTGGCCATCACCAAGCCAACCACTTCTGACATCTGTAAGAATTAAAAGATCTAAAAATGGCTGGGTTGGTGGGTGTGAACAGACGTATAACGTCTTACTGGTCTTTGAATCAGTATACATGGCTCTGAAATTCAAAAATTAGCCTTTGATTTTTTTTCCCCATTATTTTACTATGAAATTTTCAAATACACAGGAAAGTTAAATCTTACACTGAATATCCAAATACCTACCTCCTAGAATAGAGTCTACATTTACTACCTACCTTATTACAGTTACTTCATTACATATTCATCTATCAAGGTAACTATCCATCCATCCCTCTATCCATCACTGCCTTTAAATGTGAAACCATTTCTTACACTCCTTTCTATCCCCTATAGCAGGTTTTTCAACCTGGGCACAATCAACATTTTGGGCCAGATAATTCTTTGTTGGGCAATGGGGGGGATGTCCTGTGCGTCTTAAGATGTTTAGCAGCACACCTGGCCACTACCCACTAGATGCCATTATCGCATTCCCCCACCTCCAGTTGTAACAACCAAAAAAAAATGTCTTCAGGAGTTGACAAATGTCCTGTGGGAGGCAAACTTGCCTCTGGTTGGCAAACACTGCTCTGGAGCTCCCATAGAAGACTTTGCAAAAGGTAGGTACTTTTTAAGTATCTGTGGACAAACTATACAGGGACCTTATCTAGAGATTATACATGGCACATCTGGAGGTGATCCTGAAGCAAAACTAGAGGTCCGGATTACAAGCAATATGTAGGGTATGTGGCTGCTAGTCACATTTGTTTGCTTACTTAATTTTAAAGCTGATGTAGGTTGACATGTGGCACAGAAAACTCAGTAGTATAATAACCTACATGTGTTCTGATGTACGTAGAACATATAAAGTGATGACATGTAGGTTATTATACTACACATACATGGCTGATATATGTAGCACTTTAACATAGATGAGGCCTGAAGTAACAAAAGGGATAAATTAATACCAATTCAAAATGGTAGGTTTCATATTTCTTACATTTCATATGTCATTCAATCTCATATTAAATACAATTTTAAAATAAAGACAATCAAACCTACCTTCACTGCCCAAAAGTCACATGACAACAACAAGATAATTGTCACCATACAGGCAATAAAGCTGCTGCTGAGCAATTCACAGAGAAGATAGACGATAATTGCACTGACTCGGAAGAATAAATGAAAAAAGGATGCCACTGGGTGTCTGAAAACCAAAACATAACAAAAGAAATGCAGTTACATGTACTACAGGTACTAGCAGATGGAAATGAAAAATATTTTACCTGTGATATAACCGTGAAGTTTTGTCAAAATAAGATGACTTGAGGAGGAAGCAAATCTCCTATCTCTCTTTTTTCTTAAGCCCCAGTATTTGACTAGGCCCTGTCATCACAGAAAATACTGTATGTAAACATGACTTTAACTCCTCATTGAATATAAACTTTCACAAAATGTATAACAAGAAACTTTACCTAGCTTGGAGAAATAAGGAAACTACAGTCTTAGAATTTGAATCCTGTTTTCAAATCATATCAAAAGAATTCCTAGGCCCACTGAAATCACTTCGGGCATTAAGACAAAGTCACTGTCAGGTAGAGTTTTTTTTGTTTTTTTTTTAACAGCTTATTGAGATATAATTCACATACCATACAATTTACCTATTTAAAACTATACAATTTAATGGGTTTTAGTATATTCACAGCGTTGTGCAATCATCACCAAAACCAATCTTCCAACTTTTTATCACCCCAGAAAGAAAACTCTGTACCCACTGGCAGTCACTCCCCATTTACTTCCAACCCCCTCAGCCCTGGGTAACCACTATTTATCTTCTGTCTCTATAGATTCGCCTATTCTGGACATTTCATGTAAATGAAATCATACAATATATGGTCTTTGAGGACTGGCATCCTTCACTTAGCATATGTTTTCAAGGTTCATGTAGAATTTGATTTCATTAAATGAATTTCTTTAGACTAGAGAACTAAATTAGAATAGAAATTTGTTGCCTTGAGAATTTCATGGTTTTCATACAAAAGATGTAATTCTGAAATTTGCACAATAAATCAAAATGTAATGTATCTACGGAAACTATATAATGAAATGGTGCATCCTTAGAATACAGTAGCAAGGAATTAAAAACACAGGTGTTCAAATAATTGGATTTGCTGATTTAAAAACTCTGTATTAAATACAGAGTTATGCCATATGCCAGTTATTCCCAAAAACATCTGAAATGTTACCTTTGTCTCATACTAAGTATCAAACTAGCAGCCACTTTGCCTTGACTCCCATTGGCTGCCACGTATGAACAGAACACACTGGACAGCGGCATGACTCGGTAAGCTAGCCTCATACCTGATTTTGGATTTTTTTGGTCTGTTAGTTGTCTCCTCTTCTGCATCAAACAGTGAAACATCTTCGGTGTCATCATTACTGTCCTAGTAGGCAAATTAAATATCCATGAAGCAAAATGAAATTCAGTATTTACACAGCCACCACAGGCAAAGTCGCACAGTCATCGAAAGAGAAGATAAAATCAGGACGTGGTCACAGCAATCCACAACCTAGGAAAAGGGCACGTGTAGATCCTCCCTCCCCACCCCAATCATCTCAGGGTCCTCTTACTGCAAGTCTGCCCCCTCCTATCTCCATCTGGACTAAACTACTAGAGGACAAGGACTGTCTGTATTGTATGTAATAAGTCCCAGCGTCTAGCAGAGCAACTGGCCAAGTGGTACAATATTTGTTGAAGGCGTGATAAGCAAAGGAGGCAATTACCTATAATACACAGCAGACTGAGCTTGGTACTAGGAGAAATCTAAGTGCAAATGGGAAGGAAGAGAATCATTTCTACTAGAGAGCACTGGAGAAGCTTCCCCCGCAGAAAGTTTATCAGCTAGGTCTTGACAGTCCACGTGGGCCTCCTGCTCACTCTAGTCCCTAGACTAAGTACATGTTCAAAGGCACAGATGTGGGAATACAGGAAATGGCCAAGTAGCCCACACGGTAAGTGAAGGTTAGAAGAAGCAGAGTTATGAGCTAAGGCTGGAAAGACAAATGGAGTTAGATCTATGAGACCACTGGTTCTCAACCTTGGCTACAGACTGGAATGTTTGTTTTGGTTTTGGGTTTTTTTTTTTAAAAAAAAAAGAAAAGAAAGCTGGTATCTGGATCTCACTCCCAGGGGTTCAATGTAATTGCTCTGAGGTATGATCTGGGCATCCGGATTTTTTTAAAGCTCCCAAGATGCTTATAACATGCAGCCAACATCCAACATATGATGTTATGAATAAAAAGTCGAGGCCTTCTGCTCTTAATCCCCATTGTTAAAGATCCATCCAGTAGAGACTTTTTCACATCAGATCATTCCCCTACTTAAAACCCGCAGCACTTCAAATAAAAAACCAACTCCTTATCTTGATCCATCACAATCTATCTGGTCTCTGCCCACCTCTAAGACCTTATCTCAGGCCATTCTCCCTTCATTAAATGCACTAGGCTTAATAATGCCTTCTCTCACCCCTGCAAAGATGTCTAGGTTCTAACCTCTGAAACCTGTGAATATGTAAATTTATTTGGCAAAAAGTAATTCTGCAGATGTAAACAGATTTAATTAAATTAAGGGTCTTGAGGTGGGGAAATTAGTCTCAATTATCCAGGTGGGCCCAATGATACAAGCACAACGGTGCTTATAAGAGGGACACAGGAGAGTTAAGAGTCAGAGAAGGTGATAAAATAAGGAAAAGGAGAGATCAGAGAGGGATCTCAATGTCATGCTGATGGCTTTGAAGATGGAGGAAGGGACCACTAACCTCTAGAAGATAGAAAAGGCGAGGAAATGGATTCTATCCTAGCAGATTCAAGAGGAACAACATCCTTCCCACGCCTTGATTTTTAGCCCCTCGAGACTCATTTTGGACTTCTGACCACCAGAACTGTAAAACAATAAGGCACTTATAAGACACTAAGTTACTATGGTAATTTGTTACAGCACCAATAGGAAACTTACACAGTAACTAATCTCCAGCCAGACTGGCCGCCTTTTTAGTTCCTTAAACATGCCAAACTTGTACCCCATCAGGTCCTTCTGCACAGTCCTAGAACATTCCTCTTACGCTGCTCTTTGAAAGACTGGCTTGTTCCCATTCCTTCAGTAAATACAGGGCCCACCATATGCCAGACACTGATGTAAGTGTACAACCAAAAAAGGGACAAATAGCACTGCACTTTCTGAGTTGTATTTACTGAGGAAGACCATGCGCACAACAGATTTGGGGGCAAAATCAGAAATCTGAATTTGGATAATTTAAGATACTACTATGTGAACTTCAAAAAAAATCTGAGAGGGAGAATCATTGCAGTGTTTGGAGCATAGGACTGACATGTTCTGACTCACCCATTAAAAATAAAATTCTGGCTACTGTAGTAAGAATCTGGAGGTTGGGGGAAGGGGGAGAGACAAAGACACAAAGTAAGACACTAGTCAGGAGACCACTTCAATAATGGAAGCAAGAAGTAACGGACTGATCCGTTGGGTGAATACAGTGGTGAAAAGCAGACAGATTCCAAATACATTTCAAGGTAGAGCTGACAGGATTTGTTGATGGGTTGAATGGAAGGTAAGAGAAAAGGAGTCAAGGAAGATGCCAGAGATTTTGTCCTGAACAGCTAAAAGAACAAATATGTCAAAGAGAGACTGTGGGCACTCCAATTTTTAGAGGTCAGAAAGAAAAGCAGGAATAGGTGGTGGGGACTGAAAAGGAAGTACCGAGCAGTGGGAGGAGAGCCAGGAGAGAGTGAGGGGTGGTGTCCTGGAAGCCAAGTGAAGTGCTTCCAGGAGTAGGATCGGACCAACTGTGACAAATTTTGCTCACAAGTAAGATTAAAACCAATTGACCACTGTAATTTTAACTGGTCATCAGTGACCTCAATAAGGGTAGTTCAGTATGGCAGGGCCGGAGGAAAAAGGCTAACTAGAATGGATATGAGAGAATAGAAGAATTAAGAGACAAATAAGGACAAGTCTTTCAAGGAACAAAGACTGGGGTGACAGCTGAAAGGGCATGTGAGGTCAAGTTTTTATTTTTTAAGACAGGAGAAATTAAAGCATGTTTATATGCTGATGTGAACAAGCTTTTAAAAAGGAAAAAAAAAAAAAAAGATTGACCATGTAGGAAAGAGAACTGCTGAACAGTGCCTTCCAGTAGGCAAGAGGGGATGGAAACCAGAGAACAAGTAGAGGAGAGGGCTTAAGAACGGGGCAAAGACAGTTCAATAAAAGACTACATGGGAGATTATGGGTAAAGATGCATATAGGTAGGCAGGTGGTGTGAAAATTCTCTTCTGATGCCTTCCATCTCTCAGTGAAACAAGGAGCAAGGTTATCGGCTACGAGAGAATAAGGGAATAAATGTTTGAGAAGAGAGAAGTTTCAGTAGTTGCATAGGACAGTAGGAGTGTGAGGGGACTATGGAAATGCAGAAATGATTGCAGCACTGAGGGCTCACCTGAGGTTCATAGTCACAAATTTATCAAGTGGGAACATTCAGCATGGTTGTGTTTCTCCAGCCTCATTTGGCCTGGGTGCAAGTTCAGAGAGTTGAATTTAACCATCACTGGATTTTCTCCACTCAAGTCGTCATCTCATAAGTGGCCTTTCTGACCATAAATCCTAGCTGTCCTATGCTCAAATACTTACTATTTCATCACTCTGTCTTTGCTATTTATTATTATCTGAAAATATCTTTAGTTATGTAATTTATCAGGTCACCCCATCTCCTAGAATCCACTCCCCCAACCTGACAATTCAGGGCAAGAAACCTGTGTGCTGTTCACAGCCCTATCTCTGGGCCTAGAACCGTGTCTGGGCCATAGAAATCCCTCAATAAGTTATCTGTGAACCAAAAGAAAAAATACTTAAGATAATCTGTGACTATAAACAGTAATTTTCTTCCTAAAATGAAGAGATTATTAATCTTACTAATCTTCAGCTGTAAACCTGTGGCCTATAATTAACGCTAAGAGCAAAAAACGTGACAATCACCATCAAAGTTTGCTATCAATAACTTGAAAGCACGGCTCTGGCAGTGTACCTGTTCCTAAAAGAGCTCAGCGCATCCCTAAAGCTCAGCTAGGAGGGAGCTAAGAGACGCCCGCAGGCCGCTCCCCCTCACCCCAGTTTACGCACTAAGGGCTGAGGAAAGAGAGACCACCGCGACCTCAGCCCTGGAGCGCCGCTGCAGCCCAGCACGGGGTCCACCCAGCGCTCAACGTCTGCGGACAATGGGCTTCTCCACAGCCCCACGCTGCCCCTGCTCAGCGCCGCCTGGGTCACGCCTCCACCGGAGCCCTCGGAGCGCCCAGCCGCCCTCCCTGGACAAGAGCACACGGCACTCCACTCTCGCCCGCCCACCCCGCTCCTCCTGGAGTTCTGGTACCGGGAGGAGACGCTCGACTCCCGCCCAACGGACCCGGCGGAGCGGGCCCCCAAGCGCCGCCGCCTCTCCCAGCGCCCCTCACCTGCTGCAACATAACGACCCTGCGCCAGCCCCACTTCCGGGAGCCACGTCAGCGAGGCAGCCTCCAGGTCCGGACCGGAACTGACGTATCCGTTAGCACGGACCAGGAGGGGCCGATATACAAACCTCCGTCTCGCCCCACTTCCGCTCTGAGGCGCCTCGCGGGCCGAGTAACCCTGGGGACGGGGCGGCAGGGGGCGGGGTTTCCTGGGGGCGGGGCGAGAAGTGCAGACCGGGCGGGAGCGAAATCTGCCCCAAACAGGAGCGAAAAGGAACTGGGAAAGGAACCCAGGACCACAGTGGGCTCAAAGGGGAAAGATTCGTGGTTTGTCACAGGGAAATGTTTGCTGTCTACTGGGTGCAGACTCTAAAGTCATTACCGCCGGCGTCGATGCCATGAGTGCAGGGGTCGGGATTTAATTATGCCATAATTTAATTTTGTCTGAGTGTTACACAATGACATGGATTTTTGTACCGTATCATATTTTGTGCTTTAAATTTTAGAAGCAATTAAAAAAATAAACGTGCGCTTTCGAAGGGGTAAAACGTTATTAAGAAGAACAAGGCGAGAGGACGATGAGGGTATTATGGAAGGAAAATAATCTTAGATACCAGGAATAGTAAGGAATGGTAGAGACCGTGCGCTTTGGAGTTTGGGGTCTTGGGTCCTCTATTACCAATTATATAACCAACCTTCATGTACTTCTTTTCTTAATCATAAAGTGGGGGTGATAGTAGTATCCTTACAATGTAAGTATCTTGCAAATGGGACACGTTATTTTTATTACTGTTCTAGGTCCAGCCGCTCATGATGCGGTCTTGCCTGGACAAAGGACGTGAAATTTAAGGGGTGTTAGGTCTTTGAGACGGTGATGATAACAATATCGTGTCTGTCCAGCCTAGTCAGACTGCTGTTGGAAGGATCATGGAATAATGTTTATTCACACATTTCCTTAATTGAGGGGATTCTATCCATTAAGATCACAACTTAAAAGTTGTGTGCCAGTGCTTTCTTAAATCTAATACCTGAATGATGAAGGGGGAAAAGCCCCGCATTTCTCAAAGGAGAGATGGCTTGGCAAAGCCATTGCATTGGTGCCCTCGGAGGTGAAAAGCTGAAGCCGTGAAATCCGGGCTGTGCATCCAGCCTGCCCACGGCAAGTTTTCAGTGGCCCACCCATTGTTGTGGAGGTTCTTGGAGTTGTCTTTTTGTTGCTTTTGCTTTTGTTATGCATTCTATTTGAATTCATTACCATCCTTTAAAATTTATGGCATTTCTCAGAAAAATATGAATTTCTGGCTTTTCTTGAAGAGGCAAAAGATCAGGCCTTGCTGAGCCACTTAGTAGGCTTTGTATGGGGCTTGAGCTCGCCAATGGGCTGCACTTCTGAATTACTCATCCGGTCCCTGACACCAGCCTGCAGAGGTTTAAGTGGAAACATCAACACACTCAATATTAGTGTCCCTCTTTGTAGACAGGATGAGTATGCTTAATTCTCTTCCATAGGAGTTAACCCTGAGAAGGAAAAGCACACAAAACATTCTCCAGTGTAATAGGTCAA
>CAUYSK010101227.1:0-27956 GCA_963575035.1 Avahi laniger
TACAGGCATGCGCCACCATGCCCGGCTAATTTTTTCTATATATTTTTAGTTGTCCAATTAATTTCTTTCTAATTTTAGTAGAGATGGGGTCTCGCTCTTGCTCAGGCTGGTTTCGAACTCCTGAGCTCAAACAATCCGCCCGCGTCGGCCTCCCAGAGAGCTAGGATTATAGGTGTGAGCCACCGTGCAGTTTGGTGTAGTTTTATTTGGGTTTATCCTGCTTGGTTTTCACAGGGCTTCTTGTCCATGGTTTCACATCTTCCATCAGTTTTGGAAAAATCTTGGCCAGTATTTCTTCATATTTTGCTTCTTCCCACTGTCATTCTCCTCTCCTCTGACTCTGATTACATGTATATAAAATATTTATAACATCTCCAATGCCCTCTTTCTATAATTTTCATCTTTTTTCTCTCTATAGGTTCAATATGAATATGTTTCTACTACAGTTGATCCTTGAACAACATGGGTTTGAACTGCATGGGTTCATTTATGTGCGGATTTTCTTCTGCCTCTGCCACCCTGAGACAGTGAGACCAACCACTCACCTTCCTCCTCCTCAGCCTACTTAATGTGGAGACAATGAGGATGAAGACTTCTATGATGATCCACTTCCACTTAATTAACAGTAAATATATTTTCACTTTCTTATGATTTTCTTAACGTTTTCTTCTTTCTAGCTTAGTTTATTGTAAGAATAGTGTATATAACATATAAACATACAAAATATGGGTTAATTGACTGTTTATGTTATCAGTAAGGCTTTGGTCAACAGTAGGCTATTAATAGTTATGTTTTGGGAAAGTCCTAAGTTGTAGTTATTTGGATTTTTGACTGCTCAGGGGGTTGGCATTCCTAACTCCTACATTGTTCAAGAGTCAACTGTAATCTGTTTTTTAGTTCACTAATCCATAGTTCTCTTGTGTCTAATTTGCTGTTAAGACCATCTAGTTAATTCTTAACTATACTTCTAGAATTTCCATTATATTCATTTTTAAAATTGTGGTCAAAAACACACAACATAAAAATTCCCATCTTAACCATTTTAAAGTGTACATTAATACTATAGTATACTGTATGCACACTGTTGTACAACACATCTCTAGAACTTTTTTTTTTATCTTGCAAAACTAAAACTTTACATTCATTCAATAACAACTCACCTTTTCCTTCTCTCCCCAGGCTTTGGCAACCACCATTCTACTTTCTGTCTCTAAAAGTTTGACTATTTTAGATACCACAAATAAGTGGGATCACACAGTATTTGTCCTTTTGTGACTGGCTTATTTCACTTAGTATAATGTCTTCAAGCTTCATCCAGGTTGTATGACAGGATTTCCTTCTTTTTAAACGCTGAATAATATATCCTTGTATTTATATACTGCATTTTCTTTATCCATTCATCTGTTGATGAACATTTCGGTTGCTTCCACCTCTTGGCTATTGTGAATAATGCTAAAATGAACATGGGTGTGCAAATATCTCTTTTGGATCCTGTTTTTAATTCTTTTGGATATATACACAGAAAAGGAGATTGCTGAATCATAAGGTAAGTCTACTGTCAATTTTTTGAGGAGCCACCATTCTGTTTTCCACACAGACTGCAAAATTCTACAGTCTTACCAACAGTAGACAAAGGTTCCAATTTCTCCACATGCTCTCCAACACTTCTTATTTTCTGTTTTTTTGTAATGGCCATCCTAATGGGTGTGGGGTAATATCTCATTGTGGTTTTCATTTGTGTTTCCCTAATGATGAATGATGTTGAGCATATTTTCATATGCTTTTTGGCCATTTATATATCTTCTTTGGAGAAATGTCTGTTAAAGTCCTTGCCCATTTTTAAATTGGTTTTTTTGATTTTTGTTGTTGTTGAGTTGTAGGAGTCCTTTATATATTCTGGATATTAACCTCTTATCAAATATATGATTTGCAAATGTTTTATTTTGTGGGTTGCCTTTTTACTTGTTGATTGCATTCTTGGCTCTACAAAAGTTTTTAAGTTTGAAGTAACTCCATTTGTCTAATTTTGTTGCCTGTGCTTATGGTATCATAACCAAGAGATTGTTGCTAAATCCAATGTCATGAAGATTTCATCTATATTTTATTTTAGGAGTTTCATAGTTTTGGGTCTTATATATAGATATTTAATCCATTTTGAGTTTATTTTTGTATACTGTGTAAGGTGAGGGCTTAACTTTATTCTTTTGCATATACATATCCAGTTTCCCCAGCACCATTTGTTAAGAAACATCCTCTGTGTCAAATAAATACAATTTCTAAAAAAAAAAAAAAGAAAAAAAAAGAAAGAAAAAAAGAAACTATCCTCTCTCCATTATGTAGCATTGGCACTTTTGTCGAAGATTTGTTTGACCTTATACATGAGGGTTTATTTCTGAGTTCTCTGTTCTATTTCAATGCTATATATGTCCGTATTTTTGCTATATATGTCTGTATTACACTGTTTTTGATACTCTGTTGAATTTGGTTTGATAGCATTTTATTGAGGATTTTTGCAACTATATTCATAAGGGAATTTGGTCTTTAGTTTTCTTTTTTTGTTGTGTTCTTCCTGTTCTTCCAAGGTGATACTGGCTTCACAGATTGAGTTGGGGAGGATTCCTTCCTTCTTGATGTTATGGAATAATTTCTGTTGTATGAGTACCAGCTCTTCTTTGTAGGTCTGGAAGAATTTGGCTGTGAATCCATCTGGTCTGGGGATTTTTGCTGTTGTTGTTGGAAGATTTTTTTATTACTGCTTCAATCTCGCTACTTATCATGGGTCTGTTCGGGAGTTCTATTGCTTCCCAACTGAGTCTTGGTAGGTTGTGTGTTTCCAGAAATTTGTCCATTTCCTCTACATTTTCTAGTTATGTGCATGGAGATTTTCATAGTATTCATGTATGATGTTTTGTATTTCTGTGATATCAGTTGTAATATCTCCTTTTCATTTCTAATTGACTTATTTTGGTCCTTTCTCTTCAATTCATCATTAATCTAGCAACAGATCTATCGATTTTGTTTATCTTTTCAAGGAAACAACTTTTTGTTTCATTGATCCTTTGTATTGTTTTTGTTTTGTTTTGTTATCCATTTCATTGAGTTCTGCTCTGACCTTTGTTATTTGTTTTCTTCTAGTGGCTTTGGGTTTGGTTTGCTCTTCTTCTTTCTAGTTGCTTGAGATGTGACATTTGGTTGTTAATTTGTGACCTTTCTGTCTTTTTGGTGTGGGAATGTCAGGCTATTAATTTTCCCCTTAAGAATGCCTTTTCTGAATCCCATGGATTTTGATAACTTGTGTCCCATTTGTCATTCATTTCAAGGAATCTTTTGATTTCCACCTTAATTTCGTTACTAACCCAGTAATTGTTCAGCAGTGGATTGTTTGATTTCCATGACTTTGAATAGAATTGATTTCTAGTTATATTCTGTGGTCTGAGAGGATACATGGTATGATTTATTTCCGTGGTCTGAGAGGATACGTGGTATGATTTCAATTTTTTTAAATTTGTTGAGACCTGTTTTGTGGCCTAAGATATGATCAATCTTGGAGAATGTTCCATGTGCTGATAAGAAGAATGTGTATCCAGTAGTTTTTGGGTAAAATGTTTTGTAAATGTTTGTTAGGTCCATTTGTTTTAGAGTCCCATTTAAGTCTGGTGTTTCTTTATTTATTTTCTGCTTTGATGATTTGTCCAGCTCTGACAGTGGGTTGTTGAAGTCCCCAGAAATTACAATGCTACTATTTATTTCCTTGCTTATCACTGGAAGAATTTGCTTTATGTATCTGGGAGCTCCTGTGTTAGGTGCATATATATTTAAGATTGTTATGTCTTCTTGTTGAATTTTTCCCTTTACCATTACATAATGACCATCTTTGTATTTCTTTACCATTGTTGATTTAAGGTCAACTTTATCTGATATGAGAATGGCTACACCTGCTCTCTTCTGGTTTCCATTTGTGTGGAATATTTTTCCATCCTTTCACGTTGAGTCTATGTATGTCCTTGTGGTTTAGATATTTTTCCTGGAGACAGCAGATAGTTGGGTTGTGTTTTTTCATCCATTCAGCAAGCCTATGTCTTTTGAATGGAGCATTCAGACTGTTAATATTAAGTGATAGAATTGATATGTAGGATGCTGTTATGTTTATCATGTTGGGTAGTACCTCATTGCCTTTTCTCCCTATTGTAAGATTTGTCAGCTTTAGCTTTTTTGGATGATTTTACACTGGTGGATATCTATTATGCTGATTCACATATAACGCAGTTCTGAGTATTTCCTGTATGGCAGGTCTGGTCATGGCAAATTCATTCAGTGTTTGCTTGTCTGGAAAAACTTAATTTCTCCATCAATTGTGAAACTTAGTTTTGCAGGATACAAAATTCTAGGCTGGCAGTTGTTCTGCTTAAGAAGAATGAAGATGGGTCCCCCATCCCATCTGGCTTGTAAGGCTTTTGCGGAGAAGTCTGCAGTTAGCCTGATGGGTTTTCCTTTGTAGGTTAGTTTTTGTGTTCAGTTTTCATCTTGCTGCTTGTAGAATTTTCTCCTTCATTTTGAGTATGGCCAGGTTGATTACTATATGTCTTAGAGGTGTCCTATTTGCTATGAATCCTTCTGGTGTTCGATGACCATCTTATGTCTGGATGTCTGGGTCTCTGGCAATGCTAGAGAAGTTTTCCTCAATAATTCCCCTGAATAGATTTTCTGTGCTTTTAGCTCTTTATTCTCCTCCCTCAGGGATAGCTATAATTTTTATGTTGGTTCACTTCATATAATCCCATATTTCTCTTAGTGATTGCTCAGTCTTTTTTATTCTCTTCTCTGCCTCTTTGAATGATTGAGTTCACTTGTGAGCCTTGTCTTCAAGCTCTGAGATTCTTTCTTGTCTTTGGTTCAGTCTGTTGTTGAAGATTTCTGCTGTGTTTTGAAGTTCCCTAAATGACTTTCATTTCTTTAAGTTGTATCATATCCTTTCTTATGTTATCTCATTCTTTAGCAAATTTTTCATTGATTTCCTGAAATATATTTTGGTTTCTTTTTATTGGTTTTCAACTTTCTCTTCAATTCCATTCATCTTATTTTCCATCCATATTCTGAATTCCATTTCTGTCACTTAAGCAATTTCCTTGTGATTGGAGTCCACCACTGTAGCTCTATTGTGATCCCTTGGGGGTGTCAAACTGTTGTTTTTTCATGTTTCCAGGGTTATTTTTGTGATTTCTTCTCATCTCAATCCTCTTTTCTCAGCTCAGGGCTAATAGGTTTGCAAGGCACCTATTCTCCTTTGTTGGGAACTTTCTTGCTTAATTAGATGGCATGGTTTTTTCTACCCTGAAATGTAGTTTGCAGCAGGGGAGGGGTGTGTGCACTAAAAGCCTGTAGTGCAGCTCTTCTGTTTTGTCCTGTTCACCTGTGATTGCCTCAGTTCAAGCTGGTATTGGATGATTTTCATGCAGGGTGGTGGGTTCTTCCCCAGATTGTTGTAGGAAGTTCAAGTTGAGGCCTGGGTGAGACCCTTTCCATGAAGGCTAGAGTTGTGAGTATTGCTCTGCCTGAGGTCTCCCTGTAGAGGTGACAGTGGCAGGTGGGTGAGGCTATCTAGACAGTGGTCATGGATACTTGGGCTGTGCACATTTGCTTATACCAGGTCCAGGTGTAATGGTGGCTCGAGGCTGGGGTGTTTCTGGCAGGGTGTTGAACCTTGGGGCAGTTCCGTTGGCCTAGTGGCAGTGGTGGAGATTCAGGGGTGGGGTCTTGAGTTCCAGATCCAATGCTGGAATCTCAGGGACATTGTTCCAGGCCTGGTGGGAGCTCTGGAGCCACAGTGGTGGAGCCTCGGGCTCTGGCATGAGAGCCTCAGAGCCAGAACTGGGACCTGCAAAAGCAGGGCCTTATAGGCAGTGGGCTGTTCTGAACTTGGGCTCAGAGCCAGGTCCACTCAGGTGGGCTGTTCCACCAGGTTGGGGACCATGGATGCCAAGTCATGTGGGTGGGGTCAGTTCCAGTAGCCCAGAGTGCGTGGAGTTCTCCCCACTCCCCCAGGTTCCTCTGAGGCAGTCATCCAGAGCTTCCCAGGTTGAGCTTCTAGTGCCCAAGGAAACTCCTCTGCTCAGCTCCCACCACACTGGAGGGCAGGGGTGCTTGGCTTCCAGTCACAGGGTACAGCTCAGGGGAGCATCCACTTAGTCCACTCCCTCTGCAGCCTGTTGGGGGTGATGTGAATGCTACTGCTGTAGAGCTGAGTCTCATGCAGACCTGGTGCTGTGCACCTGAGAGCTCAGGATGGTGTCAGCTGCAGAAACCAGCGAACAGCAGCCACCAGATCCTTACTGCACCTGTTCTCTGGTTCTATGATTCTGCACAGACTCTAGCCACCTCCCTGGTCAGTCCAGACAGAGTTCTGTGGTAGTGAAACGAGCCTCCTCATAGCTCAACCACAGTGGCAGTGGGGTGAGTGTGGTGCCCCAGCACTCTATCATCCTAATCTTCCCCATGTGTAGATACCTCCGCACAGATCCCTTCAATCTTGTCAAATGAATTGCCCCATCACGTTCTCCTTCACTCTCAGTGTCCTGTATCACTTCTTTGAGGTTTCACTTTGTTCCTTCCAATAAGAACTATCTATAGGTAGGCATCTGCCCGCAATTTAGAATCCTTTCCTTGAGAGCAGTGTGCTCATGGGCTGCTTCTACTCTGCCATCTCTGGGACTCCCCAATTTACTTTTGTGTCCTATTTTTACTGTACATTTTCTAGGTTTAGATATGTTTTGATGCACAAATAATAACTATTGTGTTACAATTGCCTTTAGTATTCAGTACAGTAACATGCTTTACAAGTGTGTAGCCTAGGAGCAATAGGCTATACCATATAGTCTAAGTGTGTAGTAGACTATACCATCTAGGTTTGTGTAAGTATACTCTATGATGTTTGCATAATGATGAAATTGCTTAACGAAAGATTTCTCAGAATGTTGTTACATGTTGCATTCCTGTACTTGGAACTGGCATTAGCAGTCCCCTAGGATGGCAAATCAAAGCTTGGTCTCAGTGTATCATTGATGGCCTAGTTAGGAAGACATAAATATTTGAACTTGCCTTATGCACTGTAGAGGAAGGAGTCCATGTTGCAATGGAAATAGATTCCTGATCACATTGGGAATAATGGGTTGTAGAAATGGTAGAACACATGTGGTGGCACTTAATTATCAGAAACAAATGGAGTACAATTATCAAAATAAGCCATATGGGCAGAATGGCAACCAGAGTATTTTGGAATGAAGAGAACTGTGGTGGTGGCTAATTGGTAACAGAATCCCTCAAAATGAAACACATGGGAAGCTTACTAAAATACTACTTGTTCTATATATGTTGAAAAATTTTAGATCTGCTGGATAAAAATCTAACTTTAGTTACTACAGTGGTGATTCATAGTCTCTTACCCAGTTCTTAGACTTAAGCTTCTTAATAGACCTGGAACTTCTCTACTGGGGATGTGGTTGGATCCCTTGGAAGAAGTATCCTGCAAAAAAAGCACAGGTATATATGGCCAATTTTTCCCTAAGCCTTCCCCAGAGGGGACTTCAGCCATGTATCAAGGTGACTGTGCAGTGGGGAAAGAAACCATACCAGACTTGTTGATTATCTATTAAATACTGGCTTTGATATATTGGGACAAGAGATCCATTCTGTGGTTATTTCCATAGCCACAGAATATATACTATAAATATATATATTTAGTGACTTACAGCATCCCTACCTTGGTTCACTGACCTGAGGGATGAAGTTTCTCATGGGAGGCAGTGGCCAAGTAGAAGCCCTTGGAAATTCCCTTCATTCCACATGAAGACAATAAACTAAAGGCAATACCATATCTCTCCAGGAATTGCAGAGATAAGACTAGAGAGATGCAGGGCTGGTAACTTCTAACACATCTCCATTCTACTCTGATTAACTGGTAGAAAAGTAAGATAGGTTGTGGATAATGACAGAAAATTGCTACAAACTTAATCTGTACAAACTGCAGCTGTGGTTGGTGATGATGCCAACCACAGCTGCAGTTTTGAATATGGTATTTTTACTAGGGCAAATTAGCACAGTTCCTGGCCCATTTTGTGCAGCTGTTGACTTGGCAAATGCTTCCCCCTCCTATTCCTCTCAGTAATGAAAATCAAAAGTAGCAATGACTGTGTATCTTTATTTGTTCCCAAAGTTATTTTAATTTTTTTGTTTTCTGTAATAATATAGTTTGGAGGGACCTTGACCATTTTGATAACCCACAGAACATCACTCTGTTCCATTAAATTGACAATATTATACTAATTAGATTCAATGATCAGGAAGTAGAAATAAAACTAGATACCTTAGGAGGACATATTCATATATATGGTGGAAGATAGTTTAGGATCTTGCCATGTAGGTGAAATTTCTATGGATCCAGTTTGAAACCTCTTGAGATATCCTTCTAAAAAGAAAGAAAAATTGCTACACTTTGCACTGCCCACCTTAAAGAAAAAGGCTCAATGCTGGGTGGGCCTGTTTGGATTTTGAAGGCACATATACTACATTTGAGCATGTTTAGTCAGATGCCATTTTGGGGAAAAGTACAGAGAAGTCCAGACTAGGGGGTGAGCTGTCCTACTGCTTTGGCCTTATGACTAGTAGAAGGATCACAAGGAAGGGTCTGTGGAAAAGTTTCCAAATGAAGTCTCTGGAAATCACCAATAAAAATATCCTATTGCAAACTCTAAAAATTTGGAGTAAGTCCATGCACTTGTCAACCTGAAATAATCAAAAGCGTCAGAGTTGAAATTTAAAAAGTTTATTCAAGCAAAAATCTGGGAATGGCCATTCCAGGATGCACAAACTCCAGAGAAATGGAGTCAGTGCTCTGAAGTTAAAAGCTAAATTCTTGTTTATATAGGAAGAAGAAAAAGAAATTTAACAGTATTACATCATTTTCCATACAAGGGTGATTTACCAGTTACAACAAATAAATTAGTTACAGTTTATTTTCTTTTCCGGGGGGCTTGTTTTCTTTTCTTTGTAGCTGGTTTTCATTTCCTTTCCAATTTAAAAGCGTGTATTTAACATTCCATCTTAAGGCAATAAGATAGCCATGAAGTCTTTGTATGAGAAAGGTAAGAGGGAAGTTAATCTATAATGAAAGTCAACATTGGCCAGGAAAGGGGTCTTCCCTGGCCTGGCACCCTACAGGCCATTTATAACATTTTACAAAACGATGCAGGTAAGTGAAAAGGCTTAGTCCGTAATCATAGAAACAAAAATTTACAGCTGCCTAGGTTACAGCTGTCTGTCATGTGACTCAGGGCCCATAATTCACATTCCTTTAAGGCTCAAAATAATTAAGAGTTCTAACAGCTTAGATTTTGAATTTCTTATTTTCACACACTCCTTGACTGACCACAACCCTCCATTTGAAAAGCAGCTCCTAGTTTGCTATTAGGCCCTGACAGGGACTGAATTTCTGACTATGGGACATAAGGAGACTGTATGACCGGCTGGTGGGAGTGGGTTCTCTCTCCTGCTCTTTTGCCATGTGAGGACATGGTGTTCCTCCCCTCCAGAGGATGTAGCATTCAAAGTGCCATCTTGGAAACAGAGAGTACAGGCCCTGATTTGCTGGGGCCTTGATTTTGGACTTAGCCTACAGAACTGTGAGAGAATAAATTTCTGTTCTTTGTAAATTACCCAGTCTGTGGTATTCTGCTATAGCAGCACAAAATGGACTGAGATATCAGTTAAGGAAGGAAATTGTCATACAGGCCTGATTTAGGCATGGATCTGCACAATAGGCCATCACCAGCTGGAAGTGGATGGCCACTGCACTGCAAGCCCCTCTGGGTGGTCCTGAAAGACAGCAGGGAAGGAACTTCAGGTGGAGCACCTAGTTGTCCACTTCATGTGGAAAAAGAGATGGTCTGAGGTATGTATTTGCTGCTCAGGGACTTGAAAAGAACACATGTGGACAACTGATGACAGGAGACCTAGGGAAAGATACACAGATGGACCTCCTGGAGTGTGTGAAGATAAGTATGCCCTATTTAAGTGCCCACCAGAGGGCACCTAGTCCAGAGGAGATTTCTCAGTGATCGGGTGAGAAAGATGACCCAGCCTGTGGAAGTCTCTCTCTTCAGCCACCCCAGTGCTCGCACAATGAACCCATGAACAGAATAAACATGCAGGCAGGGTTAGAGGTTGAACCTGGGCTCAGCAACATAAGACTAATTAAGGCTAATTCTAGCTACTACCACTGCTGGGTGTCTGTCTTGCCAATAGCATAAGCCAATATTGAGCTCCCGATATGGCACTATTCCCTGGGAGGACGAGCTGGCTACCTGGTGGCAGGTTGATAACATCAGATCTCTTCCATTATGAAGGGGATAGTATTTCATCTTCACAGCGATAGACATGTCTTCCAATATAGATTTGTCTTTAATGCTCACAGGGTATCTGCCCAGCCACCGTCATTCATAGATTTAGAGAATGATTAATCTATGCCAGGGTAACCCATTGTGATGGCAAATTTTATATGTCAACTTAGCTGGTCCACGGTGCTCAGATGTTTGGTCAAACATCATTTCAGATGTTTCTGTGAAACTGTCTTTGTGGGTAAGATTAACATTTAAATTGGTGGACTTTGAGTATATCAGATTACTCTCCATGACATGGGTGGGCCTCATTCAATCAGTTGAAAGCCTTAATAACACAAGACTGACCTCCCTGGAGCAAGAAGGAATTCTGCTGGCAGATTGTCTTTAGACTTGGACTGCAACTCTTCCCTGGGTCTCCAGCCTGCTGGCTTACTCTGCAGATTTTGAACTTGTACCTCCACAGTCACATGAACCAATTTCTTAAAATAAATCTTTCCCTGTTTATATATACAAATTCTGTTGGTTCTGTTTCTCTAGAGAATCCTGACACCTACCCCACATTGCTTTGACCAGAAATGCACTTTATGACAAAGGAAGTAACAAAGTGGGCTCACACACGTGGAATTCACTGATCTTACCACATACCCCATTATCTGGAAATAGCTTCCTTGATAGAATGTGAATGGCCTGTTGAAGGCTCGCTCAGGTATGGCAGCATCTGAGAGACAATACCTTGTGAGGTTGAAATGTTGTTCTATGGGACCGTTTATGCTTAAAAGCAGCAATCCACGGCCAGAACGTATAGGTATGAGAACCAAGAAGTGGAGTTGGGAGTGGCCCTTCTCATAATATCCAACATTAAAGAATATTCTCGTTCTATATCTGCAAGCTTGAATGTGATGTGATTGGAGTCCTAGTGCCTAAGAGAGCAGTGCTTGCACCAGGATACATGTTCATGTTTTCAATTAATTGGGAGCTGAGATATCTCCTGGTTATTTTGGACACACCATGCAATGAAACCAACAAGGAGAGGAGGGGTCAGTGTATTGGCTGGGGTGACTGATCCCAATTACTAGGAGAAAATTGGGTTGCTGCTACACAATGGGAGAAAAGAAACTATATTTGGGACCCAGGGTATTCACTGGGTTGTATATTATACCCCTTT
Organism: Avahi laniger; assembly: GCA_963575035.1. Classification (NCBI taxonomy): domain Eukaryota; kingdom Metazoa; phylum Chordata; class Mammalia; order Primates; family Indriidae; genus Avahi; species Avahi laniger. The sequence continues at coordinate 11,557 of CAUYSK010101227.1, forward strand.
GCCCAATAATACTGGTCAAAAGAACAATGGTGCAACCGAATAATATACATAAGACCACAAAGAATTCATATCCTACTGAGAGTTCATTTTCTCCACCAGTTTATGAGCCCTATCTAGCCTGGATTCTGGCAGAAGGTAAGGGGAATATGAAATGGGTGGTGGAAGAAGGCAGCTTTGATTACTTAAGTAAGTTACAAAACTGCTATTATAGCGGCTATGTTTTATGTTATTTTTTTAATCCTATTTTTGTTCCCTCTGCCTTATGTGAAGAGCACTAGTGGTGACTGTTGTTTTGGGTTTCAGGTGGGAATACAACTGAATTGACATTGACCTGTGATCACACAGTAGCCTGTGGGTCTTTGCGTGATCCTGTGCTCGGGAAACAAATTCTTCATTTAGATGAAGGACAAAAGTGGACACTGGGGGGCATAAAGGGTGGACTGTGTTAGATATCTACCCCTGGCTCCTCCAGATCCACTCACTAACTTTTTTTCACTCTGCTTTCATCCCTGAGAGTCTGACCTAATTTATAGATAATATCCACAGGCCCCCTTGTCCTTTAGTTAGTTTCTAGTTAGGTTTGTCCATGAGGAACATAGCAGGATTTTATAAAGAGAGAAAAGAGTAAGGTTAGGCTATTTATTATACCCAGCTCCTTTATTGTAGGGTTACCTAGACCTGGCTGTGTCCATCACAATCCTTTTCAGAGTGGTCCTTTCTACATGAATTTTTTTGATTTCTGGTAATCTCTCCCTTCCCTCATTCCTTCCAACCTAGAGGTCTTAACATCTCCAGTATACAGTGGTGTCCTTTGCGGTTTTGGTACACCCTGCCTACATTTTTGTAAATAATCCCTTTGTTAAAACCCTTTTTGAATTTTCTTATTTTGAATGTGTCATATGTTTCTTGCTGGGACCCTACTATGGCCCTTCTCCTTGTTTCCTCTCACTCTATGTTGCCCCTTTCTTTCTCCAATTCCCTTAGCTGCAGGTGCTTACTTAGAGTCCATTACCAGGATTTCAACTATTACCTCTAAGCTGATGAAATCCAAATCTATAGTTAGAGCCCAGATTTTTCTTCTCATCTTCAACTCACTCTGCCTTTGCATCTCCCTACTGTACCACTTAAAAGTTAACATTTCCAAAGCTGGAATTTGTCCCCTTCTCCCCAGCCCGTGAGCCTGCTGCTGTGTCTCTAACTCAGTTCTAAAATATGCCAGGGATGAGAGTCCTCTTCTCATGAGTAAAAGAGTCTATTATACTCAGAGAAAAGACACTTTAAAACACCATTGTTATCGTCATCTGGGCCTAAATCTCAAAACCCTTACAACCGTCCCCCACTCCTACCTCCACTGCCACCAAATCTGTTGCTGTTATGTCAATTCTACCTCGTAAGTGTTTCTTTAACTTGCCCTCTCCTCTCTATTTTAATGGCTACTACACTGTACAGCCTGGTGAGGAAGGGCATAGGCATTGGCCTCAGTCAGACCTGGGTTTCAATTGTATAGCTGCCACTTACTTGGTTAAGTTCATCCCCTCATTCAATGAATATTTATTGGGTGTCGACTTTGTGCCAGGTACTGTTCTAGTCCCTCAGGATTCAATAATGAACAAGCCTAAATTCCCGCCTTCATGAAGCTTATATTCAAGTGGGGAAGATAGATTATAAATACAGTAACAAAACAATAAATAAGATTATTTCAGATTATGCCCTCATGAAAACAAAACAGGGTAGTGGGAAAGTAAGTGTCATGGGAGAAGGAAACCTTAGATAGGGTCATCAGGGAAGTATGGTTAGAGAAGAAAAGGGGGTCCTGGATCAAGCCCTGGGACATGTCAAGATTTAGAGGTTGGAAAAGTAATAGCAAATGTGTTTATGAGACTTACTGAAGTGCCAGGCACTGTCCTAAGTGCATGACATACAGTAATACATTTAATCCTCACCAAAACCCCAGAAGATACCATTTTGATCTTTACCACCACTTTACTAATGAGGAAACCGAGGCACAGAGAAGTTAAGTAACTGCCCAAGGTCAGATAGAAAGCAAATAGTAAAACTGGGATTTGGACTTAGGCAGTCTTGCTTCGGAAGCCATGTTCTTAACTGGATGCAGAATACTGTCCCCAAGAGTGGGGAGAGGAGGAAGAGCCAGCAAAAGAGACTGAGAAATAATGTAACCACCATGATCTTCAGTTTTCTCATCTGTAAAATGGATAGTGACTGGTTCACAGGGTTGTTGTGAAGATTAAATCTTATAATGCTTGCAAAATACATATCACAGTGCCTGTGGAGTAGTAGTCACTTGATTAATGGTAGCTACTATTATTACTCCTTAAACTATTGTAATAGTTTCCTAACTAGTCTACTTGACCCCTCTGTCTCCAGTTACCCTCTCAACCCAAACCAAACAACCGGCTCACACATTCCAATCTACCTTTGTGCAGTGGTACCATGGTAACCTTACATACTACTCATCTGCTCAATACCCTTCAATGGTTCCCAATTGCCTGCAGCAAGGGTGGCAAATTTTTTCCATAAAAGTCCAGATACTAAATATTCTTAGGCTTTGTGGGCCATATGCTCTCTGTCTCAACTACTCAATTCTGCCATTGTATAACAAAAGTGTCCATAAACAATACATAACTAAATGAGTGTAAATGTGTTCCAAAAAAACTTTACTTACAAAAACAGGACCAGGCTGGATTTATCCCATGGGCCATAGTTTGTCAACTCCTGGCATACATAATTCAGTTTGACATTCAGGACCCTGTCTACCTCTTCCAGCCTGGTCTCCCACTGCTCCCAATCACACATTCAATACTTCAGCCAAACCAGATGATGCATTGTTCTCTTCGTTTATACTAGTTCCTCTCTCTGACTTGCCCTCCTCTTTAAGCTCTGTTAAAATCCTTATCTGTATTGATTATGGTCCTTCGTTAGCAAGTAACAGAACTGACCTTGGCTGTGGTATAGACTGCAGGTGCCCATCAATATCAATGTTCTCCTCTTCTTTCTGGACACACATCTAAATTACATTCCCCAGTCCCCCTTGCAGCAAGGTGTGGCCATGTACCTGAATGCTGGGCAATAGAATGTGAACACAAGGGATATGTGCTACTACCTTTAAAAAAACCTTCATTCGATTCTGTCAGTTGAATGCAAAGGACTCCTAAGAGCTAGAGGACAGCAAAGCCAAAGATTGAAAAGAGCCTGGGTCCTGGAGTAATTATGGAACATTGTCACCCTCCTGCTAACTCACTTTGGATAGGACATGAATGAGAAATAGACTTAAAATTTTAAGCCACTGACATTTGGAAGTGGTTGTATTACTTATGTATACTAATATACTGACTAGCCAAGGAATTTATTTGGAAGGCAATGAGTTAGCTCACAGAAGGAAAAACTAAACAATCTGATCTCAGAAAAGATGGAAATCAAGGCATTTGCCAGGATCTAGATAGAGGAAATTAATGGGCTACTTTTCCAGGGCATTACTGGCACTATGAATCAGCTCTGTTTTCTGTTTTTGAATTGCCCAGCTCAAGATTCAAATTCCTAGGAGAATCCAATTGACTTGAGTGGGACCTTGTGCCCACCTCTTTCTTGACCAGAGGAGGGCAGGGCATATTGATTGGCAGTGTCCAAATGCTGCACACAGTGGGGCAGGGGAGTCTTCCAAAGGGAATAAAATAGCTGGTGCTTGGCATAACCTACACAGTAGTAGCAAACCTTATGTTTTATGTGATCCATCTATTGAATTATTAATTTGGATTATTGTATTTTTCAATTTCAGAATTTCCATTTGATTCTTTCTTATAGATTCTAGTTTTCTGGTGAAATTCTCCATGTTGTTCTTTGTTTTCTTAAATATTTATAGTCCATGTCATATAACTCTAATAATTTGGTCATAATGAGTCTGTTTCTGTTGCCTGATTTTTTGTCTTCTTGGTGCTGTTTGTTGGTACCTCAGTTAATTTTTTACTGCATGCCAGACTCTGTGCCTGAAAAAGTATATAGACTCTACATGATCTTATGTCCCTCAAGAGAGGATTCACTCTATTATCTGCCAGGCAGCAGAAGGACAAATTATCTTCTTAATCCATTTAGCCACTGAGCTGACTTGAGACTGGTTTGCAGTGTTTCCTGGACTCAACCTATTTTTAGTTTACCCATTCCTAGGATATACCTCTCCAGGAGTCCCAAGTAAGAACCAGTTGTAGATATTTCCTAGGGACATTCCTACTTGAGAAATTCTAAAATTTGTTTCCTTATCTCTGTGAAACCTCCCCAAATGCCACTCTACTTTTTAGCCACTCTACTTGGCTTCTAATCTTTTGTTTTGTGAACTTAATTGGCAGTTTCCTGGAGGGGGAAACCTGCATTGAGTGTTGGGGTCGCTTTTCTATGCTTCCTCTCTCTCTCCAGGATCATGGCTGCTTAAATCCTAGCTGACCTTGGCAGACTTTAAACTCAAACTTTTGCCTCCTGAGTCCTGTGATATTACCTAAGGCTGTATTTAGCTTCTCTGCCTCTTAGGAGCCACTCTCTGCCCAGAGTCTGGACAAAGAATTGACAAATATCCTAAGGGAAAAACAGCATGCAGAAAGTTGGACTTACTTTGATGAGCTTCCCTTCTTTTTGGGTCCTCACCCCTCACGTTCTGGCTCCCTGATGCCTTCAAAAAGGAATTTTTTGGGCGGAGTATTTCACCTGATTTTTCTAGTTTTTCTCAGCAATAGCATTGGTCTGCTACAAGTTAGTCCATCTCAAAACAAAAGTCCTTGTGTGGTACAACATTTTAGTATGTATTGAGCCTCCAAGAATTTTCTTATATGTTTATCTCATTTATGTGGTCCATAACTGGACTGGAAACCAGATGTTTGCAACACCTCAAGTATTTAATGGTTGATGATAATGATGACAACAGTGTGTGTATCAGTCAGGGTTCAGGGCAGAAAATAGAAGCCACTCTAAGTATCATAAGCAGGTTGGAATGCTCCTTACCTCTTTAATTACAAAAATGGAATTATACAACCTGTTTTTAAAAATATGTCATGACATACTTTCAAGTCAATACATACACAGCCTTTTTTGTTTTTGTTTGTTTTTTTTTAGTTTGATCTATAATATTCCATAATGCGGACGTTCTATAATGAATTTAACCATCCCCCTATTTGTGGACATTCAGATTGTCTCCAGGTTGCTCCCATCACTACAAATAACAGTGCAATAAATGTCTTTGTGATAATAAGTACTAGGGCTTTTATTTCCATGCAATAAAATTTTCCAAGTGAGATTGCTAGGTAAAGGCAATTTAAATTTTTAAACTATAATATATACAGTTACATTACTTTCTAAAAAGTTCATAATGATTTACAGGAAGAAATTTAAAACAGGAAATTGAGTACTTATAAGATTGCTGGAAGATCTAAAGGAGTGGAGTCGAGGCTGGAACTATTTTACAAGCATAGTTCCAGAAAAATACAGTACTGAAACCTCAGAGGCACTACTGCCTTTGATGTTACCCCTAGAGTTCTGTCAGAATCAAGAACCTGCCATTTTCACCTCTGTAGCTGCTGCAGCTATTTCTGAATACCCAGGGAGTTAGACAAAGAGCATCCAACAGCTGTGATCCAACCATTAGAAACCAGATCAAGAAGCTACTGTTGCTGCCTTTGCTGGGGTAGCTCCTCAATTCCTCTTGATAGCTAGGAAGGTGGAAAATGAACACTGCAGAAAAACCTCACATGTACAGATAGGATTACTCTTTCTAGTTTGTCAGCCCACTTTTACCTGCCAAACTTCACATAACTTCATCTATTTGGTGGTATCTAATACACATGAAAAATCTTAGCTGCAGGAGATTCCAAGGTAGAAAGGAAGTGTAAGCCAATCCATAATATTAGCACAGTCTATAAGTATTGTACAGTATTACTAATTACCTACTTCTGCGTAAGGCTGTGTGAAACACTAATTTTGAGATATTTTCTGCCTACCACTGCACCTTAGAAGCAGGGAAAGAGAGAAAGAGATGATTCACAAAACAGAAAATGCATATGGCTTACAAAATTATGAGAAAAGAATTTTTTTTTATTTCAGGATATTATGAGGGTACAAACATTTTGGTTACATTTTATGTCTTTGCCTCACCCAAGCAAGGATTAGAGGCATGCCCTTCCCCTCTACAAAGCTCACCGCGTCCATTAGTTGTGAGTTTACTCCTCTCCAACTCCCTAATCCCTGAAGAATATTACTACCGTGTGAGCACCATAGTGTTGATCAGTCAGTGCCAATTTGATGGTGAGTACATGTGGAGCCTATTCTTCCGTTCTTGTGATACCTCACTTCGGATAATGGGCTCAAGCTCTATCCAGGAAAATATAAGAGGTGCTGGATCACTGTCGTTTCTTATTATTCAATAGTATTCCATTATATACATATACCAAATTTTAACAATCCACTCATGAATTGACAGGCACTTGGATTGTTTCCACATCCTTGCAATAGTGAATTGTGCTGCCATAAATATTCGGGTGCAAATGTCTTTATTATAGAATGTCTTTTGCTCTTTTGGGTAGATGCCTAATAGTGCTATTGCTGGATTGAATGGTATTTCTATTTTTAGCTCTTTTAGGTATCTCCAAATTCTGAGAAAAGAATGTTTAAATAACTCACTAGTAATCCCCAAATGGATATTAATATCAAGTGTCAATTTTTGGGTTATGAAATTGACAAATACACGTTTAAGCCAACCCAAAGCTGGTGAAAGGGCAATACAATGAGCAAATTTATTTTATTGACTATCAGTGAGAGCATAAATTGGTCTCAATATTTTGGAAAGTAATTAGACCATATATGTTAAGCACCATTATTGATATTCATACACTCTGACCCAGTAATTCCACTTCTGGGAATCTATCCTAAAGTAATAATCTTAATATCTTAATATACTGAAAAGAGGTTTATATTTAAAGATTTACATTGCAGCATCATTTATAGTCAGGAAAAATTGGAAAAAACCTCATTATATAATAATAGAGGAATGGTTGAGTACATTTTGGAACATACACAAAATTAAATATTTTGCAGCCATAAAAATAATGTGTAAGTGAAATAATGTTGTGAGGATAATGTTAGCCAGAGGCTTTTACTTTATTTTTTTATTTTTTAATTTTTTTTTTTTGAGACAGAGTCTCACTCTGTTGCCTGGGCTACAGTGCCGTGGCATCAGCCTAGCTCACAGCAACCTCAAACTCCTGGGCTCAAGCGATCCTCCTGCCTCAGCCTCCTGGGTAGCTGGGACTACAGACATATGCCACTGTGCCCGGCTAATTTTTTTTTCCATTTTTAGTTGTTTGGCTAATTTCTTTCTATTTATAGTAGAGACATGGTCTTGCTCTTCCTCAGGCTGGTCTTGAACTCCTGAGCTCAAGCAATCCTCCCGCCTTGGCCTCCCAGAGTGCTAGGATTACAGGCGTGAGCCACCGTGCCGGGCCCAGAGGCTTTTATTTTAATACATTATGCACTATAGGCACCATGCCTAAGGCCTATGAAATTTTCAAAGACCTGCAAGGGTCTTTGAAGATTGACATAAGTTATTGGTTTCAAAATATGAAGATAACTGCAAAATCAAATTCCATAAAAGTTAAGTAAATGTTGAAAAATGTAATATACCAGTTTTATAGTTCATTACATTTTGTATTCTGAACAATTTTAACACGTCGGAAAAATGGTTGGTTAGATTATATCGGCTTGTGAGAATTCTTGAGTATATATAATCTCTCCTAAGAAGCATAACTAATAATAAATTTCAAAAGCAAAACTTTAAAATTACCTAGATTGTTTAGCAAAAAATATATCGAACATAGGATATGGGGTGGATACACGTCAAAGTGTATATAATAAGATGCGAGGTACGGTCTCCACAAACAAGAGTGCCATGGGCTTAGCATGGTCTTAAAATGGTCTGGTTAAGAAATGCCATGTTTTGAGTGCTCATCGTATGCTAGACACTTAATTTGCATTATCCTTTTTAATCCCCACAACAGCAATGGGATGTAGTTCAGTTTGTCATAACATCTTTCATTTGAGGAAGTCCAGGCTTTAGGGAACTTAAGCAACTAACACCAGATCACACAGCTAGGAAAGGTAGAGCTGATGTTTGAAGGCAGGTGAGTTTGACTCCAAATCCTATATCCTTAACGAGCTGTTTTACTGTCCAATTAAAAAAAAAAGTTTTCAGAATTGTATACCTGGTTTGATTATAATTTTGAAAAAAATACAGTAGTCAATGGAAACAAAATGTTTTTCTGCTTTTTACTTTTCTGTATTTTCTAAAATATTTTTACAACGATTATGAAACGCTTGTATTAATTTTTTTTAAAAAAACTGATCTTACAGGAGTTTGATGATAATGGTATAATAGTGACATCCTATGGCTATGTGGGATCATTACAATCTTGACTTTAATTTCAGTTTGGGAGCTGACTCCTAGAGGGCAGCACTGAACTTTATTCTAGTCAAGTTTTCTGGGCCGAATATGGCAGAAAGCTGGCTTGGGATTCCACCGATCCACACAAAACTGGAGAAAAACAAACCCATTTATAATGTCACAAATACATACATACATATATATGTAAACAAAATAATATATTTATGTATATACACACACAAAATACCCTTAAATACTTCTTTGCATGCCGCTTCTTTGCATGCCGATGCAAAGTTATCACCTGCCAGGCCCTGAACAATGCTGCCTGAATGAATTGAAGTCATAGCTCCATCACTTACCGGCTGTGTGACCTTGACAAAGGCACATAACCTCTCTGGGTGTTATCTTTTTCTCTATCTGTAAAGTGAGGATAAGAATTGTCCCTACCTATTAGGGTTGCTGTGAGAAATAAATGAAATAATACATTTACAGTGCCAGTTGAGAGATGCTCAATAACTGGAAATTATTATATGGCGTTTTGCCCAAAGCTATCCTACTTTTAAGAACCAATATATATCTTGTTGAGCATTATAAGCACTAGAGAGAGAGCTTTGCTATTACTACTGAATTCACAAAAGAACTTTCAGTCGGGTAGGGTTATATGAAACAATTAAAGGAAGGTTGAGAATCGCAGTTCAGAGCCCTCATTGCAATCAGGCAAAATGTGGAAGTTTCTGTAACATCCTTTCTTGTAGTGTTCCTTTCTTACTCTTACTCGTCTCTGCCCACCTTTCCTGTTCCCCAAGTTCTCACATGCAAGGAGCTACTTGTCCAAACCTTGTTCTGGATAATCAACTAGGAATACACCATGCTGAACGTGTTTTTATGGCCCATGCCCTAGCCCTGTGCCTCAGTCTCAAAAGGAATCCAGAGATCCAGGCTAATGTCATGTAAGGCCTTCGCAACTTTCCAACAATGTGTGTAATTGGGGATTCCCAGTAGCACTTAGCAGAAAAAAAATCATTAAATGTAAAGGGATCACATTTTTGTCTTTGCAGTTGAAGTTAAGAAGGAAGCTAGACTGACGTGTGACTTTACGGTTTTGTGGAGGGAGAAGGTGCTATTTTGAATCCTTTCATTCCATGGCATCGAGTTCTGTAAATTGTTAGGCTTTGATATTAAGAATGTAGAGCAGGAAATGACACAAGTTTCAACAAAATCTAGTAAAACCCCATGAACATTCTGGTGCTATAGATCAATGAGAACACTGAGGGGAAATACTCAGATAATGTAGCTGTTGTTTCTGACATAGCAGTTTTAAAAGGTTTATAGGAATGATCCCTAAGCTTGTACTCATGAATGGATTTGAAGTATCTGTATATTTTTAGGCTCATGAGGACTCCAAATAGTTTTGAATTTCTGTTCCAAAATCATCATTAATTCCGGTTGCCCCTTAAACAACATGGGTTTGAACTGAGTGGGCCCACTAGTATGCAGATTTTCTTTCACCTCTGCCACCCCTGAGACAGCAAGACCAACCCGTCTTCTTCCTCCTCTTCCTCCTCCTCCTCAGGCTACTCAATATGAAGACACAAGGATGAAGACCTTAATGATGACCTACTTCCATTTAGTGAACAGTAAATACACTTTCTCTTCCTTATGATTTTCTTACTAATATTTGCTTGTCTCTAGCTTATTTTATTTTAATAAGACAGTATATAAATCATAGAACATACAAAATATGTGTTAATTGACTATTTATGTTATCAGTAAAGCTTCCAGCCAAAAGTAAGCTATTAGCAGTTAGGTTTTAGGGAAGTCAAAAGTTATATGAGAATTTTCGACTGTGCGGGGCATCGGTGTTCCTAACATTTATGTTGTTCAAGGGTCAATTGTATACCGTAACTGAAACTTAGAGAACCAATGGAATTTTTTTTTTTTGAGACAGAATCTCACTCTGTTGCCCTGGCTAGAGTGAGTGCCATGGCGTCAGCCTAGCTCACAGCAACCTCAAGCTCCTGGGCTCAAGTGATCCTACTGTCTCAGCCTCCCGAGTAGTTGGGATTACAGGCATGCACCACCATGCCTGGCTAATTTTTTCTATATATTTTTTTTTAGTTGTCCGATTAATTTCTTTCTATTTTTAGTAGAGATGGGGTCTCGCTCTTACTCAGGCTGGTCTCGAACTCCTGAGCTCAAACAATCTGCCTGCCTCGGCCTCCCAGAGTGCTAGGATTACAGGTGTGAGCCACCACACCCAGCCCCAGTGGGAATTTTTGAGTGTATGGACAAATCTAATGAGTCCCGCCCCATGATTTCTTTTAAGAGACAGTGGTTAAAAGCCTTGACTCATAAGCTAGACCACGTATTTTCATAGTCTGGCTCTACCACATAGTAGCTGTATGCTCTTGGGCAAGTTATCCAATCTTCCTCTGCCTCAGTTTTCCTCATCTCTAAAATGTGGATGCTAATAATACCTACTCCATACCACTGTTGTGATGACTCAATAAATTAGTATGCGTAAAGCCCATAGAGCAGTGCCTAGCACAGAGTAAATCCTCAATACTTGTTAGCTATTACTTAATAATACAGAGAGAGACAGGTGTTTGTGGAAACAAATTCACTTTAGAAGTTTTGTTTGTATGCTAACTTTCAGCTACTCCTACCTATAAATTTGGAATCTCAGGTTTGTCTATTCAGGATTTTGGAGCATTCTTTGAATGACGGTCCCTTGAGTATCCTAGTACTCATCAGAACCTTCTTGTGAAATACCTGCAAGGGTCACTCGTGGCACCAGGCACCAGTAGGTAGAGAAGGCTAGGAGACCCTTATTTGCACCAGTATTTCCATCAAGTCACCTGAAATTCTACAATTAGGGATTTTTTTTTCTTTACTGGTCATTGTGTTTTCCCAGAGACCCTGTTAAAGTATAAGTAGCCTTTGGAGGGATAGCCCAAGGGATACATTAGTGGAGTGTATCAAGGATAAGCATGGGCTTTGCTGGAGCCAAATAGCCTTGAGTTTGAATTCTGACTTTACCACTTACTAGAATCAAGAGCATCTGAGTTCAAATTCTGTCTCTACTGACTAGTGGCAGTGTGACTTTTGGTAAGTTACTTTAACTTCTCTGGACATCTGGGAATTCAAATAGTATCTATGTCCACAAAATGTTATTAAGTCACTGTGAGGATCACAGGAGATCAGGCTTTCAAAAATACCTGTCACATCATCAGCACTCAATAAATATTATTATTGCCTAATTTATCTCAGTCTTGGTATCCTCATTTGGTATCCTCCTCCCACAAAAGGGAGGATACCTCCTTGGTATCCTCTTCCCACAAAATGGGAAGAATAATATCTACCTTCATCACTGTTATGAATATAAAGTGAGATAATATACATAGAAAAGTGCCTGCCATACTAAAATAAAAAGACAGATACAAGTATTGGCAAGGACGTGGACAAACAAGAATCCTCATATACTGCTGGTAGGAATGTAAAATGGTGCAGATACTTTGGAAAACAGTTTGTCAGTTCTAAAAGTGTTAAACATAGAGTTATCACATGACCCAGCAGTTCCCTAGGTAGATACTTAAGAGAAATGAAAACAATATGTCCATATAAAAACTTTTACATAAAGTTAATAGCATTATTCATAATAGCCAAAAAAGTGGAAACAATCCCAATGTCCATCAACTGATACATAGGTAAACAAAAGTGGCATCTTCAATAAAGTAGAGTATTATTTGTCTATAAAAAGGAATGACATTCTGATTCATGCTACAATATGGATGAACCTTGAAAACAGTATGCTAAGTGAAAGAAGCCAGTCACAAAAGACCACATATTGTATGATTCTATTTATATGAAATGTCCAGAATAGAAAAGTCCTTAGAGACAGAAAGCAGATTAGTGGTTGCCTGGGGCTGGGAGGAGGGGAGGAATGGGGAGTGACTTTTAAACAAGTACAGAATTTCTTGTGGGGATAACAAAATTGTCGTGGAACTAGAAAATGGTGTAGGTTGCACAATCTTGTGAATATACTTTTTAAAAAGTCCCTAAATTGTACATGTAAAACGGATGAATTTTATGGTAGGTGAAATATATCTCCATAAAGCTGTTATTAAAAAAAAGTGTCCATCATATAGTAACCCTTATTTCATAGAAGTCATTTTTAGCCGTTAACACGTCAGTTCTTACCTTGGGAATTCAGAACAGGGCCCTGAGTAGATGGTGCCCAGGACAGAGAGGGACTGATAAGGGAAAAGGGGTAGATCTAAAGTATGGGGGGGAGGTGTCAGTGTGTGTGTGCAGAGGGGTGGGGGGATGGAGGAGGTCTCTCTTGGAAGGAAAGTCAGTGAAGGCAATTAAGGGGGATAGAAGAAGGAGGCAAACATCACCTACTTTGAGTTTTGCAGGGAGCCAGCCTGAATCATATGAAAGATGGGGGCTGGTATCATATCCTGGGCTGGAATCACGGCTGATGAAGGTTCTGGCATTTAGAGCTGTCCTGGGGAAAAAGTGATTTGTGGTTATTAGACAGAAGGGAAAAAGGAAGAACACAAAGGCAAAATCCAAGGGTATGTGAGTCTGACTTTGAAAGGTAGAAGAAAGCAGTAGTCTGTGGATGCATTTATCTAGAGGATTCTAATTGTTTGTTAATCTCTGGGTCATTGCATTTAGGTCAGCACTAACTCTGTTACAGGTGGGATCAATTTAAAGGATTAGAAGTGTCATTTTAAATCCTAATCCAGGTCTTGGTCTGGGGATGCTGAAGAGTGATTGAAAAAAGGTTTGCTATCGCTCTCAATTATTTACCCCATTAATGGAATTTATCAACAGATTAGAGTCCTTGGCAGAATTATGAACGCATAGAGGATGCGTGGAAATGGACACACTGAGGTAGCTATGCCAGAAATTTGCATGCGCTGACGGGAAATTGAAGACATTTGAGCGGTGAATTACATGGTGAGTAAGTTGACAGCTCTTGTTTATAAAAAAGATTGTAATGGGGAAAGAACACAGCCCACTTGTGAGCTCTGACTGAGTTACATTAGTTTTACTGCAATATGTAGTAAAAAAATTAAAGAAATGAATGAAAGAGAGGAAGAAAGAAGGAAAGGAGGGGGAAAGAGCCTTCAAGACACTTTAAGTCAAGATTCGGGCTCAAAGTCTCATCCAAGCTTTCATTTAGTTTCTGTCATGATTCTTTTTTATTTCTTCCTGATGTTGTCTTGTATCAGCTGTTAACTTGATTCAGGCTGGAACTGCAAAGATCAATCAATCATTCATTGAAGTCCTCAACTTGACAAGGTAGGATGAGGAACTACTTTTTCCCTTGGAGCTATTTGTCATAGTCTTTCTTTGTACTTGTTTAAAGAACAGTCATTTTCCTTGTGAAACCAGGCTTCCCACCAGATTGTGAAAGCTACCTGAAATGAAATGATGCATCCCTATGCTCTAGCTGCTTTCCATAGAAGCCTGATCCCACACAGGTGTTAGTACCTGAGTTACCTAGGCAATGGCCCCAGAACAACTGCGGGTCAGTAGTATTCTATTTCCAAAATTTCATACCTTCAAACTTTGTTTTAGTTATGCCCACATTTCCTGCTAACCTTATGGAAGCCTTCAGCTGGCTTGTTTTGAAGACAATAGAAAATGTGTTTTATACAAGAGCTCTGTAATTTTTTCTTTAAACCCACATTGACAGGTGAAGGCTTTGGGGATCCTCCCTCCTTCCTTCCCTCCCTTCTTTTCTACCTTCCTTCGTTCTTCTTTGTTTTCCTTCTTCTTCTTCTTATTTTTTTTTTTAAAGAAAGTGTTTCTTTCTGTAAAGTCTTGAGTTGGGAGATCAAGACTAAATCCTACAGCAACATAGAACTTTCTGGTTCTCCAGGGAGTTCTAGCAGAGTTAGAAATACCATCCAATGCATGACATAGATACCAGAAAGAATGTAAGGGCAGACCTTCAGCTTTGGGGTTGTTTATCTTGAAGTTAACAAAGAGAAAACGGTAACAGCAAGTAAGAACAAATGGTAAGTAGCATTTTCTGACATGTAGCTTGAGGGAGGAACTGTGTTGTAAATGCATAATCTTGAGAAATATTAAGAAAAAAAGCCAACTTTTTAGAATGTGGGATAGGGCAGGCAATGTGCTTAGGAGGAATAACTGAATTATATTAGGTCATTAAATATGAAATGTCTGATTTCAAATCAAAAGTGCAGTTTATTATATCTCAAACAAGAAGCAGTATAATTATTCAAAGTATGCGCCTAAATTGTCAACATAGTTTTGCCATCTTAAGGGTAGCTTGTTTATACCAGCAGTGAAGAAGCCTGGAGAGCGAGTGGCAATGAAATCACAAAAGGCGTTTTTCACAGCTTGTTGATAATTGAACATTTTTCCTTACAAGAAGTGGCCCAAAGCCTGGAAGAAGTGATAGTCAGTTGGTGCAAGGACTGGTGAGTACCATGGATGACAGACTTTCCAAGTCCAGTCTCTGTAGTTTGAGCAGTGTTGTTTGTGCAACATGTGGTCTTGCAAGAGGATTAGCCTATCTCTATTGACCAATCTCAGCTGCTTAATCAGAAGCATCCTCATCATTTTATCCAACTCGTTGTAGTAGACATCTGCTGTAATGGATTGACCAAGTTTCATGAAGCCGTAGTGGATAACAGCAGCTCTGGACCACCAAATAGACATCATTAGCTTTTTTTGATGAATATTTGGTTTTGGACTGTGTTTTGGCACTTCATCTTTATCCAACCATTGTGCTGAATGCTTGCAATTGTCAAAAAGAATCTATTTTTCATCACACTTAACAATACATTGTAGAAATGGTTCGCTTTTATGTCGTGACAGCAAAGAAAGGCAAGCTTCGAGACGATTTCTCTATGCTCATTTAATTCATGCAGTACCTATCTGTCCAGCTTCTTTACCTTGCCAATTTGTTTCAAATGGTCCAACGTTGTTGGAATAGTAACGTCGAACCTTGCTGCTAATTCATGCGTAAGTTGAGATGGATTCACTTCCACTATAGCTTTCAGCTCATCATAATCCACCTTGGTCTCAGGTCACCCACATGGCTTACCTTCAAAATTAAAATCACCAGAACAGAACTTCTCAAACCATCGATGTACTGTGCATTCATTAGCCTCATCCTTCCCAAACACTTTGATGATATTTCAAATTGTCTGCACTGCATTGGTTGCACGATGGAACTCATATTCATAACTAACACGAATTTTTGACTTATCCATGATTTCACAAAAATTGCTCTAAAAAAATTTTGAGTGATAATCACAAGCCAAAACATAGGTTTGAAATAATGAGGATGTACCTTCACAATAGAAAAAAAAAAAAAAACAAGAAGTGTCAAAGTGAAATGTTAGAGATATCAACTCTCAAACTTAGTACTTAAGGAAATTGGACATTTCATACTTAATAATCTAATACCATAAAAATGCTAGCCTTATAGTTATAATAGACAGCTGATCACTCCCTTTACCTGTAACCAATGCTTGTAATTGAAACGATAATATTAGAGATCAATTGTTGGCATAAACTTCTCCTCACCCCCTATTAGAAAACAAACACCATTGATTGGGGAGGAGTAGAGAAAAGTGTCAAATATTATCATTCATTTACATATCAGTTCAAATTATTTAAAGAGTTTCTTTCTCTAGAGTAGTTTTTCTCTCCATTAATGGAGAGGACAGAGAGAGCTTGGCTGGAAGTTTGAAGACAAACTTCACCTACTGGATAATTTTGCCAAAGTTGGGTCCTGACCCAGGCCTAAAATAGAGTCTTTTTAAGAACATAGTGGCCAGGCGCGGTGGCTCACGCCTGTAATCTTAGCACTCTGGGAGGCCGAGGTGGGCGGATCGTTCTGAGCTCAGGAGTTCGAGACCAGCCTGAGCAAGAGCGAGACCCCGTCTCTACCAAAAATAGAAAGAAATTAATTGGACAG
>CAUYSK010101228.1:0-20360 GCA_963575035.1 Avahi laniger
GAAATGTGTGTTGGTTGGTGGGAAGTGAGTAGGAAGGAGGAAGAGGCCAGTGCATGCATCACAGATGACAGAACATCTTGTGCATTCGTTTATTAATTCACTCATTCGGCAAATACTAATTTCTCCTTCCTTAGCTAGGAAAAACAGACATGTCCCCTGCTCTGTGGGAGCTTAGGTCTCATGAAGAAGATAGACAAAAAATGCAATGATCCTGATAAAATGTAAAATTGTGGGAAGTGTACGGAAGGAGACAGCGGTGGTGCTATGAGTCAGTATAATCAGAGGATTCCACCCACCCACGGAGGTCAGAGAAGGATGTGTAACGATGTGTGAGATTTCAACATGTGGAGGGAGGGGAAGGCATCCCATCAGGAGGAACAGACTGAGCATCGAGCAGGGCTGGGAAGGGCTGCCAAGATCTGGGGAAAGGTGAGTGGTCTGGATGCCTGAAAAGGGCAGAGAACAAATGAGAGGCAATTGTGTGCCAGGCTCCGTGCCAGACAATTTTCATGTTCTGAACTTATGTCAGGCTTAGAACAATCCTATAAGGTAAGAATTCCCTTAGTTTTGGTTCCTCCGAAGGTAGATCCTGAGATGAAGACTTTGATGCAGCTAGTTTGCTGAGGAGTTGATTCCAGGGAGCAGAAGCAAGGGTCCCTGGAGACTGGGTCAGAAATTAAGGAAACATCTGGAGGAGGGTGATGTATGGAGGTCACCTGCTGCAGCCAGTGAGGCTTTCATCTACCAGGACCTCCTCACAAGTACACAGAAGTTCTCCCACAACTTTTGCTTGAAGGAAATGGACACAGATCAAGAGTGAGGGTCCCCTGAGACACCTACTACAGGTGTTACATTCATTTTAAAACTGAAGATCAGAAAATTTCAGTCCCTTGCCCAAATTTACATGGAGAGTAAATGACAGCACAAGGATTTGAACTGAGGTGGATTGTGACTGCAAAGCTTGTACTCTTACCAGCATACTCTGCTGTCCTCTTCACTGTATATTGAAACATAAATGATCAAGACTGTAATGAATTCTAATGGATATTAAAATCAATGCTGGTGATGAATGTTAGATATTTTTCTAACAGTCATTAATCCTTCCAGCCATAAAAGTGATGCTAAATCTCCGACTCTGCTATAGTACCTGAATAAGAGGTACTGCATCACTGGGGGCAGTGAAGAGATGATCTTGTGTAATCTATGGAGCAAACTACTGGCTCTGTGAGGATTTAATCCAAGCGTACAACTGGGAAAGGCATAACAATAGGGTCTGTGGTAGATTAAAGATGCCCACAAATTCTTTGCTATTTCTTCCATAAAAAGTGGAGTCTAAATCCCTTTCCCCTAAATCTGGGCTGCTCTTAGTGAGTTTTTGATCAATAAAATGGGGCAGAAGTCACTTTCTGAGACTTCCAAGGTTTGCTTATAGGAATTCCTGCAGCCTGAAACTGGGTCCCTTGAATGGAACACTTGCTGTTGGAGTTCTGAGGGCCATCGAAAATATCCAGATATTCTAAGGCTACCATGCTGGAGTAGCCCCAGGTCAGTGCTCCACTGGAAGTTCTCATTTGAGCCTCACATTCCATCTGTCCCTGCAGGTGGCCGGATGTATGAGAGACCCTCCAGACCAAACCACCTTCCAGCTGAGTCCCACTAGGTAACCTCTGTTGATGCCACATGGAACAGATGAATCACCCTGCTGAGCCTTGCCCAAATTCCTGATCTACAAAATTGTGAGATACAACAACACACTTGTTATGTTAGACCTCTAAGTTCTGGGGTAGTTACCCAGCAATAGATAACTGGAATGTGGCCACCATTTTCTATTTCCTCTTGTCACTGCCATAGTACCTTCTCAGCAGGCTGCGTGGCATCTTTAAATTTAGGTCAAAACGTTAAGTTGAAATTCAGCTGTTTGGACTAAATTCTTACACAGACACAGTTAGTAATCACTGGGAAGTTGGGAAATCTCTTTCTTTCTCTCTGTTAATCATGGCTAGAATTTTGAATCAAGCATCTGAAGAAGCTGCCCTAGGGGGTAAAAGCATCCTCCATCCTTATTACTGAATTTTAAGACCCAAGTCTTAAGAGTTATAAGTCATATGCTTATAGACATAAGCATACAAGGCAGTAGAAACTATACCTCTTACGAGGGACTTTCTATGGGGCTTGGTGAGTAAAGCAGCAATACTTTATTGCTGTGTTTTCTGAGAGAAAATAAAGCAGAAAGTAGGACAAAAACTTAGGGGAGTGTCCATAGTTAAAGAGGCAGGGAGTCAGAGGAGACCCGGTTGGGTGCTTAGAAGGTGAGGGGATGGTTTGCAGATCTGTGTCAAGGCTAGAGGAGGGTTTCCAACAGAAAGCAGTGGCATCTCTTGTCACAAAGACATCCAAAACTGACGGTTCAGATAAGGTCATGCCTTCCTCACTTTGCAGGCACCCTCATTACAGTTCCCTGTGACCTCTGCTATAACTTTGGATAGTTATATATGTATTGTTGGGAAAAAAAACCATTTTCTTTCACTAATCATGTAACTAATTTAGTGAGACATCTCGCCTTCTTGGGGCAAAGGCTTGATGTGGTTTTATTTATTTTATTTCAGGATATTACTGGGGTACAAATGTTTAGGTGATATATATTGCCTTTGCCTGGTCTGAGTCAGAGCTTCAGGCGTGTCCATCCCCCAGACGGTGCACACCACACCCGTTAGGTGTGAATATAGATGTGGTTTTATTTTTCCAATGACCACAGCCGGCCGTCTCCTGACAAGCCCCTTACACACCAGGTGCGGATCTCCCTAACAACTCTTTGGTCTGTTTTCATAACTTTTCAATAATGTTGGGTTATTGGAATCGTCTAATTCTGATTTTTAAGACTTAATCTTGTTCATTTTGAAGTTTTAACCTTACGATCTATTTCTTCCTTTTCTCTCACTGTTGTGTACCTGTGTATGTGGGGGCGTGTGACTTCACACCCCTCCAGCTCCCGTGAGCTCACTCCTCTGGGACGGTCAGTACTGCAGGAGGGAAGGCGAAGTCCTCAGAGACCCCACGGGTGGCTGCCTCTGGCCAGGCTGCTGTCCTTCTCGTCCTGGCCAGTGCTGCTTTTCCGTGTCACCCTGCCTGGCTGTGGGCCTATCGGGGGCTTCCGCCCAGTGCTGGGTGTCTGCAGCGGGGGAGGGAGGGCATGGTGTACTCTCAAGGGTCCAGGGAGGGTGGGCTCATTCTTCATGGGTCCCTGGACTTGATGATGATGTTAATATCCCCATGACCTTGATGTTTTCTGGCTGAAGAATCCTCACCATTTCAGACTACCTCTCCCCAGCACCCCTCCTATAAGGAGAAAAATAAGGCTTCTCCTTGGTCTCACTGCATAGCAGCCATCCTGAGAAGCCCATTCTCAAATGTCACCTAATCAAACCCTCTTGACCCTGGAGGAAACAGAGGCTGAGAAGGCAAAGCGCTGCCCAGGGCCACACCCAGGGTCAGTGGCCTTGCCGCTCCGTCTCCTAATCTAATGTTTACCCCCACACAACGCACCATTCTCCACCCGTCTCTGCACTGCTGAGAACTTCCTTCAGCCTAACTGTGTTTTTTTTTTTTCTTAGTTGTGGTAACCCAAAGTTCATGCAGTTTTCCAATTCTGGCTGAGGCTGGATTTTGAGTAAACACAGGAAGGGGTTTGTTTCTGACAGCAGCTGGCTGTGCAGACCTTTGACTGGGGTGGGACTGTCAGGAGTGGGGGTGACGCTGCCAGGAACCAGCCACAGTGACTCCTGGGTTTCTTTCCGGGGCTGTAATGGATAGATTGAGATCCTTATCTTACAAAAATAGTATAGGTGACATTTCTGGAAGTCATTTTAAGGAAAAACTATAATCATAGTAATACTTGCAGAGAAATACAGCTATCGCTTCCTGCCTACTATTCATTACTTTGTCAGATCTTTTTAAAGTTTATCAGCTTGCCATTTCATTATCTGGAAGACTTAAGAGTCATCTGCAAGGGCCGAGATTTCACTGTGCACTCCCTCATGTTAGATCGTGGAGAAGTACTCACTTATCCTGAAAGTCGGTTTTGGTCTCCAAGTGTCTAGACTTGCTAAATGCCTGCTCTGCCGCTGGCTGCATTTTGAAGTTGGGCTGGACGTGGGCACATTGGAAGCAGGGCCAGAACCCAGGGCCTTCTGGACAAGTGTAGTTTATCAAAACCTGGAATTTTTTACTCAGGCAAGTCAGGAATGGGCATGATAAGAGTATAAAATCAGGCTGGGCACGGTGGCTCATGCCTGTAATCCTAGCACTCTGGGAGGCCGAGGCGGGAGGATCGTTTGAGCTCAGGAGTTCGAGACCAGTCTGAGCAAGAACGAGACCCCATCTCTACCAGAAATAGAGAAAAATTAATTGGACAGCTAAAAATATATATAGAAAAAAAAAATTAGCCTGGCATGGTGGCACATGCCTTTTAGTCCCAGCTACTTGGGAGGCTGAGGCAGTAGGATCGCTTGAGTCCAGGAGTTTGAGGTTGCTGTGAGCTAGCCTGATGCCACGGCACTCTAGCCTGGGCAACACAGTGAGACTCTGTCTAAAAAAAAAAAAAAATCATTAGGTAATTTAAATCAGGTTTGTTTAACATACTTGACAGGGACAAAGAAAATGAAATGGATATTTAGAAATCAAGGAAGTGTGTGGAAGTCATTCACAAAGAGGTAGCACATACTAAAATACCAAAAGGTTCAAGTGGGTTCTAAGTTCATCCATTTGTGTGATAAGGAATCACTTAAGGGAATTAGAGATATTTATTTAATTAAAAAAAATTAAAAACAGAACTATCACATGAGCCAGCAATTCCACTGCTGGGTGTACACCCAAAGGAAATGAAATCAGTGTGTCAAAGAGATAGTTGCACTCCCATGTTCCCTGCAGTATTATTCATAATAGCCAAGATGTAAAATCAATCTAAGTACCCATCAATAGACGAATGGATAAAGAAAATGTGGATAAAGAAAAACCTAGGCACAATGTGAACTAATACCTCTTGTATTATCCTGGATGGCGCTGGAGCCCATTCTTCTAAGTGAAGTATCACAAGAATGGAAAACAAGCACCACATGTACTCACAATTAAATTGGTACTAATTGGTCAATACTTATGTGCATGTATGGAAGTAACATTCACTGGGTGTCAGGCAGGTGGGGGGGGGAGGAGGGGATGGGTATATTCACACCTAATGGGTGTGGTGCACACTTTCTGGGGTATGGGC
The DNA here is from genome assembly GCA_963575035.1 of Avahi laniger. Taxonomy (NCBI): domain Eukaryota; kingdom Metazoa; phylum Chordata; class Mammalia; order Primates; family Indriidae; genus Avahi; species Avahi laniger. The sequence goes on from CAUYSK010101228.1 coordinate 5,264, forward strand.
ACGCTTGCAGCTCCGACTCAGGCAGTGCGAAGGCAATGTATATCCAAAGTGTTTGTGCCCCTGTAATATTCTGAAATAAAAATAAATAAATAAAATTAGCCACCCCCCCAAAAGAAAACGGTATGGACATTTCTTAAAAAAACTAAAAATATAACTATAATATGATCCAGTAATCATACTTCTGGGTATGCCCCAAATATTTGAGATCAGAATCTCATAGAGATATCTGCACTCCTATTTTCATTGTAGCATTACTCTCAATAACCAAGATAGATAAATAATCTATAAATCTATCCATTGGTGAGCAACATGATATATACATACAATGGCATATTATTCTGCCTTAAAAAAGGAACAAAATCTGTGACAACATGAAAGAACATAGAGGACTTTATGCTAAGTGAGAGATAAGCAAGTCACAGAAGAACAAATACTGTACAATTCCACTTACATGAGATATTTAAAATAGTCAAATCCATAGAAATAGAGAAATCTTGGGGGTACAAGAAAACAGTGTGTGGTGTTTACTGGGTATAAAGTTTCAGAATTATAAGGTGAATAAGTTCTAGAGATCTGCTGTACAATATTGTGCCTACACTTGTCAGTATTGTGTGATTGACTTACATTTTTATTAAGAGGGTAGATCTAAAGTTAATTCTTGTCACCACAAGTACAAAAGAAAGGGGAAAGAAAAAACAAAAGGTTTGTGAAGCATGTTTAAATAAATTATAATTAAAGAAGAAAAATATATGCACAAAGGAATATTATTCAGTCTTAAAAAGAAGGAAATCTTGTCATTTGCAAGAATATGAAAAAATCTGAAGGATATTATGCTAAGTGAAATAAGCCAGGCATAGAAAGACAAATGTTACATTATATTACTTACATGTGGGAACCAAAAAAAAGTTAAATTCATAGCAGCAGAGAGTAGGATGGTGGTTGCCAGGGGCCAGGAGGGGATGTTGGTCAAAGACAGAAAATTTCAGTCAGACAGGAGGAACAAGTTCTGGTGATCTATTGTACAGCATGGTGACTGCAGCTAATAACAATGTGTTGTATACTTGAAAATCCAAAAAAAAGTAGATTTTAAGTGTTTTTACCACAAAAAAAAGTATATAAGGTAATACATATATTCATTAGCTTGATTTAGGCATTCCACAACATATACACATTTCAAAATCCCGTGTTGTATACCATAAATACATACAATTTTATTTGTCCATTAAAAAAAATTAAATTAAACTAAATATTAATAAAAAAAATAAATATTTCCTGAGTATGGATCATACACTGTCCTGGATGCTGGGGTACCACAGGGACCTACTCGTGTGGCTTTATGGTCTAATCAGGAAGATATTTAATAAAATCTTCTCAAAGGCAATCAAATTATTATGCAAATTAATATACACGTTCAATGGGGTTAAGACTCGAGCTGGTTGGTGGGACCATGAACGCTCCGTGAGGAAGCACCGCACCCGCTAGCCTCGGAGGGGGAGAGGCTGGGCAGAGAGGGAGGGGAGGGCCTGCCGGGGCCAGGGCAGCACGTGCCTCAGACACCAGGGAAGACAGGCTGCTTCTCTCAATATCTGTGCCCTGAGGGCTGTTTGGCCTTACTCGTGGTGTCATTCTGAATCTGCAGGAGAGAGGCCCCGCGGGGAGACACAGGGCCAGACCTGGAGCCTGGCTGGGTCCCCTGCAGATGAGTGATGGAGTTAAGTACACGTCATGGCCCAGGCATCGTCTCCTGTGGCCTTGTACTCTCATGTCCAGCACTGCCTGACACAGACGTAATGTAAGATGGACTTTAGCATTTTCTTACAGCCACATTTTAAAAAAAGTAAAAAGAAATAGATTGAGAACTAATTTTAATAATGTATTTTATTTAGCTTAATATGTCCCAAATATCATTATTATAAAGTGTAATCAATATAAAAATGATTCATGAGATATTTTACTTTCTTTTCCTGTACTAAGTCTCTGAAATCCAGCTGAGAATATTTCACACTTATAGATGGTGTCAGTTTGCACTGGCCAATGAGATTCCTCCCCCCACCGCCCCCTCCCAGGTTCTGGAGCAGGAGAAACAGGGCATACCCCAGATGTGACGGGTGGAAGATTTGACAAAGATACCTCACCCTGCAGAAGTGACCTCATGGTACAAGTTGTCCCCAGAGGTGGCACAAATTAAAGTGGGGGCAGCGGGGAGAGCATCACAGCAACATGTGCTCAGAAGTCTTGGGAACATCCTGAACCCTTTGAGGTTGGCCTTAGAGCAAACAACTGCCATAGTGTCTCACAACCTTGTCCCGGAGCCCCTGCAGTCAAAACAAGGGTTTGAAGCTCACTCTAGGGTGTTTCACCCAGTCTCTGAGTACCCTCTTCCTCCGGGAATACTGGCCTAATTCTTGGTCTTTCCTTCTCTTCTTTCCTACAGTCTGGGCATAGGCGAAAAAATAATGAACTCACTTTTATATATTAATAGTTTATACTGAACTCAATTAATCCTTGCAACAATCTGGGGGGAAGATGGGGCAACTTTTATCCCATCTATTTCACTGAGATCTGAACAGTTCTGGGGACTAGGATCCCACAGGCAGAGACCCCAACTCCTGCCCAGGCTTTTTGCATTTTATTGGCTGATAAAGTTCATGGATTGCCATTCATAGGGGGCATTTACTTTAAAACAGGTGCCTTCAAAGGAAAGACTTCTTGCTGTTAGAATTTTAGACAACATAGCAGGGTCATGAGAGAGAGATTGGGGGAAATGTCCCCAGAACCCTCAGGTCACATGACTGCTTTTTTGCTGTAGGGCCCCCCAGGTGATGGATGGCAATGGCAGATCAAAGAACTGATCAAGTGAAAGTAGATATTGCCATGGAGATGGCCCCTTCCCCATATATTACTTAAAAAATCTTTTTTTGGTAGCTTCAAATAGCAGTGAAAATTTTTGAGACAGTTGATCTAAATTTTGAATGTGGTCTCAAGGTCAAGGTTCTTGAAGTAATAAAAATGAATGTGCTTCCTACAGAAAGACAGAAAAAAGGTGAAGCATGTGGCTTTGGTCCAGAAGTCACCGGATTTAAAAGAAACCTCAGTACTTGCAATCCATGCAGAAAAGTCCTTCCAAGAAAATATTTTTTAGGTTGCTTTTAAATTGGGTTTGATTTAAATAGGCACAATTTAAATTGATTAAAGGCACAGATATATGTTTTCATTTATTTTAGTTATCAGTTTTGGTATTTATTTTTTTAATTACACGGAGTGAATTTCCAAGAGCAGAATTCCCATTCATATCTGGCCATGGAAAAAAGTGGGTTTGACTTAAGACAGTTCAGTTTGTGATCATCGTCCAATGAACCAATTACCTGGTGAGCAGCCAGTTGTTGGCGCAGTATTTGTCAATGGCGTGGCTGAGGAGAGTGTTTCGTCCAGCTCTGCAGAACTCCGGCTGTTGCTTTGTTGATGTGGTCAGGTCATCTGGTGGGTACTGCAGATTCTGTGTTCTCCCGCTATTCGAGACTCCGGGTCTTGCTTCTCTGGGCTTGCTGCAGTCAAGGGAGGGATGTTTTCAACTCCTCTTGGCAGGAGAAATTACATCTTGAATAGCATGCAATCAAAAAAGGATTTCCCCCAGTTTAGTGAAATATCAAAAGGCAGGACACACCCTTACTGGTAACAGCACTAACCACCCTTCATGACTGGGGTTCAGGATTTCATTGTTTAAGCCCATTTAGCCCCAATGTTGATGGATGGTGCATGCACTGTCAGCTGCTCCCATGTTCTACAGACAGGAGTGACTGTGGAGAATGTGCAGCACCCAGCAAAAGACGTGGGAGATGAGTGAATGCACAGACTGGGTGTGGGCCCTGCTAGAGTCTGACCAAATCAAACAGGTTGGCTGTGTTTGTGTCAACTTGTATGAGTGGAGATGAGGTGGGGCTAGAAACAGGGTGATCACAGGTGCTGGCTGATTTGTGGAAGAGAAGCTTATGTCCATATATACTGATGCCGCATCAGTCTTCACTGTTTCTGAAAGGACACCTACAAGAAGGTTGAGGGTGGTTGTCTCTGGGGAGGAAGAGGAGTTCTGGGATGGGAATGGTATTGCTTTTCATTGAATTTGTTTTACCAAATGCACATATTCCTTTTCCATTTAGGTAACTAGACTGGGTTTCTCTAGCTACATTAAGGATAACGGTGTGACCTTAGCCATGCATCACTTAACATTGCTGAATTTCATGTTTCTTATTTGCAAAACAAGGGATTTGAGTTAGAGACCTTTAAACATTTTTCTAGGTCTTTCTAAGGATTAATTTTAACACTAAAATACTCCAGCAAGTTGGTTGTAACTAAAAATAGGTTTCTGCCTAGACATTTATGTTGGCTTTGACACCTGAAGTGTGTTTTTCACCCTGGTAATGCCTGTTCTACTGATAGCCAAGAAGTTGAAGGCTGGTCATACATCCCTCCCTGATGCTTAACGTGGCAGAAAGGGGAGAGTGCATCACTTCCAGTAGATCCACTGGCTGCAACATTCCTATGTTTGTGTGGATCGGGGGGAATAATTAAATCTTTTGGAGTCAAGCCAAACCCTGGGATTCAGGCCAACAGCTGAAGGAAGTCAGCAACCTATCTGGTTAGGGTGCACGAAGCCTTCCTGAATGTCCCATCCAATGGCTTAGTTTCCAGAAGCTTTCCTCTTGCTGGACATTGATACCATCCAGTGCTTTGAAAGCCACTGTTGCTGGCTGGTGGGGTGCCATTCTTCAGAAAACACTTCCAGAATAGAAATATTCAGGTTTTACCAAATCCAAGGAGCTTAAATAAATAGATTGTCATTTCTTCTCTCAGTGGAGGAGCTTAATATGCTGGAGGTCAAGGTTATTGTTAACATCCAGTCGAGGCAAGCAGATGAATCAAGGTCTGTTCCGGAAGCGCTCTGCCTTTCCATGGCTGCACTGTGCTGAGTCCAAGCTTAGTGGGAGTCCTGGAAAGTGAGGTATTCCCAGGATCGTGGCTTGAAGAGCCCCAGGAAGAGGAAGTCGGCACATGCTGGAGGGCGTGGGTGATGTCTCAGCAAAGACCTCACTTTGGGCCATTGACACTGTGCTAGTGAAGCTCCTGGGGTATTTTCAAACTGAGGCCAGAAACTCAATTTTGTCGGTGCTCAAAGATGTTCAGCCTCCCAGGGTAGGCTCGTTCTAATGCTATTGAATTCCAGGATGCCAACTTGTTAATTACAGTAGGGTGTCCCTTCCCAGTAATTTATGGAGGTATCTGAGGGCTGAAGGCAACTTGGGGAACATGGATCATTGCCAGTGGGGATGCAGGCCTGATGGAATGTTCAGGCAGTATAGTACAGCCATTAAGAGCATGGATCTTGGACCCAGACTGCCCCTGACAGAGTCCTAGCCCTTATTATGTTGGTGATGTTGGAGAAGTTTCCTTAACCTTCCTCTGTCTCTGTTTCCATATTTATTAAGTTGGTATAATTTCATCAGATAGCTTCAGGGTTTGATGTGAGGACTGAGTGAGACAGGACACACCAAGCACTTCGAACAATGCCAGGCACACAGAGGCGCTCCATTAGCTACCATCATCATCATCATCATCACCATCTAGGGCAAGGCTCAGCAAAGTTTTCTATAAAGCATCACATAGTAAAGTGTCACATAGTAAATGTGGCTGGCTTTCCTGACCACGCAGTCTCTATTCTAACTACTCAATGCTGCTGTTATAGCACAAAAGTATTCACAGACAATGTGTAAACAAATGGGCATGGCTGCTTTCCCATAAAACTTTACTTATAAAAACTTTGCTTATGGAAAACTTTGTAAATAGAAATAGGAGTTCAGGTTTCTGTCCTGTGGCTGTGGTTTGCCAATCCCTCGTCTGTAGAATCCCTGTGATACTGGAACACCAGGTAGAATTACTGTGTACGAGCAAGAGGCTAAGAAGGGGAATGTTTAGTCTTTCTCCTCAACCTAATGACCATCCGATGCTTTGGGAGGATGCAGTGGGCAGAGATGGAGACTGACACATCCATTCTCAGATTGGCAAATTTGACTTCCTTGATGCTTACATTTTAGTGCCTTTTCTCCAAGCCTGGGCAGTCCAGTACTCACATGGGTGGAAACAATCCAACATGATCACTTGCAGAAGAGTTAGGGACATAAATTCTTAACCAAGGACTAGCTACCAGGGAAGGATATTAAAGAATCATGAAGGATGGAATTTCCATTAAAAGGAGAGCTTAGTGTTCAACAGTCAGATGTTTCTATCCCATCAACTGCATCCCATCTGGGGGAAAATGTGATGAATTCACAGCTGGCTTTGACCAAGAGCATCCTCTAGGGACAACAGATGTGATGGTTGGAGTCACAATCACCCTTAGACCAGCAAGAGGGCCCCTTCCCTGGGTCCCACACCAAAACCAGAAAGACTCCTTTTAAAACTTATTTTCAGTTTTACAAAAAAATTTTTTGAAAATTTGGCTGAAAATTCAGCAAGAGGGAGTTATGGGAGAAGGTTGCTTGAGCCAAACAGGACCCTTCCAAGCCAGAGGATGCTGTGAGAGAGGAGAAAATCACTGGCCTCCTCTCAGGATCTAGAGAATTTTTTTTTTTTTTTTGCTGCTTTTGTTTAAAGCTGACTGCCCCAAATCATCCACAGTGGATGACCAGTTAGTAGCGGGCTTCCCTGAATAGCTGTCCTCCCTCCCTTTCCTTTGTTGAGAGGATTAGGTTTTGGAACTGCCTAGAAATTCCGAATCAGAAAAGTGAGGGGTGGGGTGGGGTGGGCAACATGCCTGCCAGGCTCTCAGGTGCTTGACCCGGTTGGTCCCCACCCCTGGTTCTCCCTAATCAGGTCCCCGTGTTACCTCTTGGGCTTGAAGAAGGCTGGAGGGGCCAGGGAGGGGTTTCTTAGTTTTGGGATCAGGAGATCCCTTAGTTGCTGGCCACAGGCCCTAGAAACAAATAGGTAGGAATTCAGACTTAGCATTCTTAGGTGGATATTAAATAACTTTGAAATAATCTCAGCACATGGTATGTGAGTCTCCACTTGTGGTCTCATTTTAAGCCCAGTAGGTGTTAGGCGTAAGCTGGGTGAAGCTAGAGCTCTCAGCTGGCTCCTCTGCACAGCTGTGGGCAGCTGGTGTTCTGGGACCACTCACTTCAGTTCCTCTCCTGAACGCGTCCCTTAGATATGCTATTAACACCCATTTGGCTTTAGTCAAAGCTATTCTAGCCGGGGTGCAGTCCTTTCTCTTCAAAGTGACCTTTTCATGTATCAAATTTTACCCATTTTTTGTAGGCCTAAGTAAATCCAAAATTCTCAGCGTTCTAGTTCATTATTGTTAAAATGTTTGTGTGTATAGGTATATGTATGTATATATAATATATATGCGTGTATATACACGCATACACACACACACACACACGTATATATTTGGTTTTGTTTTAAAGAATTGTCTCCTGTATTTTCTAATTGTGAAGAGGGTTGGAGTAGGGAATGTATGCAGGTTAGAAAATATGAAAAGTTTTTCCAAACTCTCAAAGATTGAGAACTCTGCCCAGAGTGCATATTCCAAGGGTCTTTACATCTTGAGTCTCATTAAATCATTTTTCCAATGGGTCTGCTTTGCTGTAGGTTCTAGGAAGTAACTGTAAATCATTAGGTCAATTGTGCGGTCTCCTCCTAGGAGGGACGGTTTGGTGAGTGTGTGGGTGTGTGTGAGTGTGAGTGTGTGTGCACACAAGTGCAGTGGTGACCTGCATGTCCAGAGCCACCAGCTTCCTCCCCAATTTGAACCTGACAAAGATGAGAGCGCAGCATCGGAGCGCTCACCTGGCTCTTCCCCTGCCCAGCCGGGGTGGGTGGGGTGGGGTGGGGAGAGTTTTTTAGGCTTTCCTCACCCAGCACTGAGGCCACCTTTATGCTAAGCCCCAGGACAATCTTTTTCAAATGCTCCAATCACCTGAAGAGAGCTCTTTCATGGAGAAAACGAGTTATTTAGGTAATTCATTTATTCCGTATTTGCAGTAGACCCATGGGGGAGGCCAACAGTGAGCACATCAGTGTGAGTCACGGCTTTCACTGTGAATTAGGGCTCCAGTGTGTGAATCTCTGACAACCACACACCACCCCCGGCACCTTCTCATTTCAGCCTTTCAGGCTTTCAAATCAGAACCTGGTGTGAACTTCAAAGGCAGTTGGCTGGTGACTCAACCACTCGTGTGTGCACTAGGTGGGGCAATGAAACCTAACGCTTTTTGGTTGCCTACCCTGATCCAGCCACCTATGCAAACACTAAATTGCAACAGGGCCTCTGACTGGACCCCTGTAGTCAGTCTCAATGCTCCCATTTTGATAGAGAAGCAGTCAGCCTGGTGTGGGGCTTGCTGAGGGTCTTTTGTCACACTTCGGGGAGCTCGGAGAGGAAAGATGCCCGGACCCTCGTGTGCATGGGTCTCACACACAGCCCCTGAACTTCGGGATTGGTCCTCCCCACATTATTCTACTTCGTTGTAGTAGAAACAAGTCCCCAGCATCTCCTGGAGACTGAAGATTCATCTATTCTTTGTCCGAGTACTGGACAAGGAGTGCCATCCTGCACGACACTTTCCTTCTGTTCCTACAGTGATGAATCTCTGGCTGCCAGTTGGAGCCTGCAATCTGAACCTCTCCAATTTTTCACCCAAAACCCTGATGTGATCCTTGGTTTTTCCTTCTTGTTTCTCCCCCTCAACTTATTATAAGCTTGATACCATTTAAAAAGAGTTCAGCTCATGAGCAGAAAATCTGGAAGGAATTCTATACTTTTGGTTGGTTTGGGTTTACCTGCTCAGAGCTAACACTGCTATCTATTTCCCCAGACGCTTTTAGGATAGTCCCATGGAGTAAGGCATGCCACATCTTAAGTACTAGTCACGAGAGGGCTGTGAGCAATGCTCAAAAGGTTGGCCAGAGCTGGGGGCAGGGTTGGGAGTGGGGATAGAGAGAGAGACAGGGTTTAACTATCATTTCTTGGGACACGATCTATTTTGTCATTTCTTTTCCTTTCTATATATTAATATATATTCATGTATATGTACATATGTGTCTATGTATGTGTATATGTATATAGATACACACATATATATTAATTTATACATACAAATGAATCAAAATTAAGTCATTTAAGTTCTGCTTTCAAAATGATGTTTTTAGAATTATCAAAACCATTAAAACCACATTTTCAGACAAAAGGAAATGAAAAAAAAGTCCCTATTTTAAAAGTACAAAGAATATCTCCAAAGTTTTGGGGTGTGGAGCTCAGGCAAAGCCCTGTCCTTTGCTCTCCTGAGGAGTGTACACATCTGACACCTGCAGGGTGAGCCGTGTGCAGGTGGTCCCAGCACAGCTGGGTGCCAGGCTGAGGCAAGCCCTCAGAAGACGGAAAAGTTCAGGGGGCCATGTGTCCTGGAGGGTGAGCAAGGTCAGGGTTGAGTCTGAGCTTTGTCACCAGGTAACGGCTGTGTGACCTTGGACACATCATTTCAACTCTCTGGACCTCCATCTTTCCCTTCTGTAAAATCAGAGTGTGACCCACATTTCTTACGAAGCCAGCATTCCATGACTTACAATCACTGGGCAGTGGAATCTCAGTGGAGGATGACACGTGGCTTTGACCCTATTCTGACAGTGCGGAGATGAGCATGGCAACCATTCAGGGGCTAATGCATTTGCCGCATGGGGATTTCTTCACTATTTTCAAGTGAGACCCACAGTAAATTGGCCTGGGAACACACCTCTAGGAGCTCTAATTCCAGCCCCTTCACTGAATAGCTTTGCGATCTTGAGCACAGAACTGTTACCTTGACCCGCTTGGTGTTTCTCCATCAGAATATCTGCCCTGCAAAGTAGTAGTGAGGACTGTGCCTATGACAGTGTCTGGCTCATTGTGTTCGATAACTAGTAGCCGGCGATTATGGTGAGTTCTAACCTGCTCCACGGTGGACTGAGCCTCCTGGCCCACCAGCAAAAGCAGGCCAGAACTTGGAGGCACGGCTTCTGAGCTCTTTATTAATGAAACACCTTAGTGAGTGCAGAGCAGCAATTACATTTTATAGACAACATTTGACTTCAGTTTCTTGGAAGTGTTTTTATAGCTTTTCAATACCACAGCAATAAATATTTTTCTCTTCTTAAATTGAAGGGCTGAGTATGTCCACCAAGCATTCTCTCCTGTGGGAGTGTTTCGTTTGGGTAGTGTTCAAAACAGCAAAATGCTATTATGCATCCCAAAGTGGAAAGCCCCTGTTTTGACTACATTTGACCAAGGATTAACTTTAAATTTATATCCACTGAGCAGGCAACTTCTTTCAACATATTTATAAAAGTAAAATTTCAAGATTTCTAATTTATATGTTTTTCATTTAGGACACTTTTGGGGTTTTTTTTTCTTCCAAATCATGGTCAAAATATATGGATGAATAACAACCTTTTACACATAATCCCTCTCTTCATAACTAAACACTTGCACTAGGAAATTTTTTTTATTTGCAAGTGACAACTCATCTCAAAGTAGCAAGAGAGAGATATATAGAGAGAGAGAAAGAGAGAGAGAAGAGAGACACCTCCTGGCTCATTAAATAGTAAAGTAAGACCCAGCAACAGAACATAGCTTCAGGCATGGCTGGATCTAGGGGCCATTACAGTATCTTATCTTAGTGTTTCTTGGACAGGTTCTTTTCATGTGATGGGCATGTTAGCCATTGGTAAGTCAGGGTGTACCTTATGTTTTCACAGCAACCTATATGGGAAGAGATCATCTTCCCTGATATTTCTGGCCGAAAGAGTCCAAGGAAGAGTCTGACTTATTCCGCTTGTGCCCTGGGCTCCTCTCTGGACTAGTTACTGTGGCCATGAGCACAATGTAACCTAATTGATGAGGCCTGAGTGACATGTCCTCATCCATTCTACAGCTCAAATAGTGTGAGTCTGTTTCACTCACTGTTTCCTCATTTCTAACAATAGCAAGAAGAATATTATTCTGGTTTGTTTCTTGAGGCTGTCATGCACGTAAATGGTTTGGTGATTGCTTCCCATCCTGTGCTTGATTTCCTGGGAGTGCAGTGCTGCACAACACAGATGTGTAGACACACAAACTGCATGAGTGAGATGCCCACTGGTTGTAAGCACCCGGCAGGACACTCTCCATGGGATTCCTGAAGCAGGGCTCTGGACCCTCTTCCCTTCTCCTCTTGAGATATATGGAGGGTTCTCTCCCTTCCTGAGTTGTAAAATCCCTGCTATTACATCCAGAGCCAACAGCAGAAAACTAGGTTGAAATGAAAAGCTGCAAATTTATTCTTTAAAAAACCCAAGGCCTTTGCAGCGTGTCTCCCATTGCTGAAGACCGAGGTCTGGCACATCGAGATGAAGCGTCGCCATCCTTGGCAGTATGGATGTGCGCTTGACTTCATGCCAGTTCTGATGGTCTGATGGCTGGTTTACTCCGTGCGGAGGCTGCTATGGCCAGTGGTTCTTTCTCCTTTTCAGAAACGAGGGGGTGGAGCCACCGGGGACACCTCCCTGGTCTGGAAAGCACCTTGAGAACTGAAACGAGTCATCACTTTCTCACGGCTGTGCCGACTGAGAGTCCATCATTTAGTGTTCATTGAAATTCCCCTTTTCAAGAGATTTTTCTTAAAGATAAGGGGAAAAAAGTGATTAGGGGAAAATGAATAAGATGATGCTTAAACTACTGACAGGCTTAAAATGATTCTACACGTGTCATCTCACTTTGAGAAGCAGGTTCGTAGGCTGAGGTGTGACCTGAATCACTTGGCCAAGGTCACGTGCTAGTTGGAGAGCAGCTAGAACCCTGACGACTCAGACACTTTGCACACAGCTTTAGTTTTAAATTTATTTTCACATCCTCCTTAGGAAACCCGGCCCTCCGTAATCAGCAGAACTCCCCATCGCACATTCTGAAATTTAAACTCGCCTAACAACAAAGATCTCACGGTTTTATGCCCTTATAGTTTTATCCCTCTCCGGATCTTCTAGGTCACACTTCCCCTGTCTACTTGAGAATAAATAGTCACTCCCTGTGTTTTCAAATGTCCTTTGACCCCTTTTCAAATCCACATTGACCTCTTTTCAAATGTGCACTATCAGTTTCCCCTTTCGAACAGCCTTTTGAAGTTTGTTCCCTCGCCAGTACGAGACCGCCCCTCCCCTGTGGTCACAGCGCGATTACTGGAAGGCTGGCGGGAGGTGGTTCTCGGCTTGTGTGCACGTGAGCACCTGCCTGTAAACGGGCGGTTAGGAACTGTGGTGTGGGGATCTCTGCCTCCCAGCTGGAGGTAGCTTCCCAACTTCTTCCTGCACAAGGAGCTCCCTGAAACAACCGAGCTGTATTTCAACATTCCGAGTCTGCGGTGTTTTTCCACGACAAACCCGGTGTCTTTCTTCTTTTTTGGCCCCTTCCCTCCAGTGGTTTCCCTCTCCCTGGAGTTGAGTGCTGAGCGGCAGGCCTGGGACCCTCGGTGCAGCTCACTAGCCTGACCAGGCCACCCGTTCCAGGTATGCAGAAGTGACAACATGTGCACCCCTTGCTCCCAGGGCTCTTCTAGCTGTAATTTTAGGATCTGGAGCTTTTCCTGACACCTGTCCTACATTTAATTGACTTCACACAACTTCCTGTTCCTTGTCTGTAAATGGGGACAGCACATCATCTTCAACCCTGGGGCTGCTCTGAGGATCAAACAAGAGAATGCCCATGGAATCAGAGGGACTCTGGTCCCCCACCGCTCCATCAGGTGACGCTGGAAGCCGCCATCCGCTTAATGGAAGGACAGGAGCTGCCCACAGGCATAAAACCGAGTATTGTCTGTATGGGACCTTTGCAGTCAGAACACATCTTTCATCGGCTCCTCACACCCCCCATCCTGGAAGTTAGAGTTGTTACCCCATTTTGACAATGAAGAATCAAAGGTTGAGAAGTAAAGGGACTTCTCAGTCCCAAGCCTGTCTTTTTCCCACTGTGGTGAAACCACTTGTAAATAACCTTATTCATAAAATGTTATAGTCCCATAGGAAACAATTGAAAGTCGTGAAAAGAGCTTGTGAAACTGTGCGAGGCCATTTGTGCCTTTAAGCCAATTGAGGCAAAGAACTAGGGACAGAGGGGGGGCGTCCATCCCAGCCCTGTCTCTGTCCTTTCCTTGTGGGGATGCCAGACCCTTCCAGATGTGGCGCCACACTGGCGACAAGACACTGGAGACGGAGACCAGAGGCACTCAGACAGTGGCCTCACGCCAGCGGCAGTGACGTCCTAGTCGAGATTGATCACTGACTCTTCTCCTGCCACGTTTTCACGTCCCGTGCGGAAGATGACCCCGCCTCCTCTGTACTGTCCTTGCACAATGTCAAGTGGGGGATATTCTGGCTGTGCGTCCGGGCCCTGGCCCCAGGCATCCGGAGAGAGTGGGAAGATCAAAGATTTGGGAATCAGAAAAAAAAGTGAGGAGGCCAGAGCTGCCATGTAAGAGCTGTGCGACTAGAATCATTTCTTTAATCTCTCTGAATCTCATTTTGCTCTTTGGTAAAATGGGCTTATGATACCCACATTACATGGTTATTGTGAGGGCTTAATGAGATAAAGTATGTAAGGTTCTTGTCACAGAAGACAGTCAACAAGTAATTGACATCTCCCTCCACCTCAAGTGGTAAATCTCACGTGCACGCACCTGCTCTCTTTCTCCCCCCACATCATCCCTACACCCCTTAAACAATCATATGACCTTTCGGAGCCTCAGTTTATTCAACTATAAAAGAGAAACAGTGAAGTTGCTTTAACACCAGGACAACTAAGTTCTAAATTAATGCTCTCAATCACAGTGCACTTTCCCTGGTGTTCTCTGCAGGGCTGGGCTGAGTTGGGAGCAGAGGGGTCTAGCAGCTCTCTCCACCTTCCCGGCTTCTCAGCGAGCTTTCTTCCTCGGCACACACTGACTGTAGCTGGCCACCACTCCCCGAAGGGCATGTCATAGTGGTAGAGTTATATGGCTGTGTGACCTGGGGCATTCAGTCTGAGCTCCTTCTTTCTTTCTGGTGAAGATCAGTTCTCATACCGATGGAGACTCATTGTGGAGGGTCAGAGAGGACGTCAGAAACCAAAGTCCAGAGAAGCGAAGTGACTTGTCCAAGATCCCAAAGCTACTCTGCCTGAACCGTGATAAATAATATGGGGACAGCCTCTTGATGAATATTTGAAGCAATGTGTGTTCTCTTCTGGCTCTCTTTTGGTTTTGAGCTCACTGTCACAATGCTGTCTGGTTGGACGGCTGCAAGTCCACGGGAAAACGCTCCCAGAGCAGGACTGGATTCGCTTGGGCTGCATCGTGGCAGGGTGGAAGGAAGGATGGGGCGGGGAGCAGAGATTTGAGGCCCAGTCTCTCCTGTGCTGCTGAATTTTCTTGGGTACTTCAGGTTTTTCCAGGTATGAGTTTTGTCCAACATGAGTTGGACAAAATAGATGGTTTTCATGTCTTTTTGCTGTTTAATGCTCTAGAATTACAGACTGTTGGTCAGAAGAAATTTATATGTCACTTCAAAGTATATATAAAAAATGCAGGCCGGGCGCGGTGGCTCACGCCTGTAATCCTAGCACTCTGGGAGGCCGAGACAGGCGGATTGTTTGAGCTCACGAGTTCGAGACCAGTCTGAGCAAGAACGAGACCCCGTCTCTACCAAAAATAGAAAGAAATTAATTGGATAGCTAAAAATATATAGAAAAAATTAGCCGGGCATGGTGGCGCATGCCTGTATAATCCCAGCTACTTGGGAAGCTGAGGCAGTAGGATTGCTTGAGCCCAGGAGTCTGAGGTTGCTATGAGCTAGGCTGATGCCACGGCACTCACTCTAGCCAGGGCAACAGAGTGAGACTATGTCACAAAAAAAAAAGAAAAAAAAAACTCATTACAGGCCAGGTTCAGTGGCTCACGCCTGTAATCCTAGCACTCTGGGAGGCCGAGGCCGAAGGATCGCTTGAGGCCCAGCATCTGAGACCAGCCTGAGCAAGAGCGAGACCTCATTTCCAGAAAAC
>CAUYSK010101235.1:0-51105 GCA_963575035.1 Avahi laniger
CCGCCCCGCCCCGCGCCGCCCCCCCCGCGGCCGCCGGCCCGCCCCCGCCCGCCCGGTCCCGCGGCCGCGAGCATGCACCCGACGAGCTAGGAGGAAGCGGGAGCCCCGCAGGAAGCGCCCAGGCCGGCCGAGCCCGCCGCACGCGCCGCCCCCGCGGGCAGCGCCCCCTCCTCTGCGGGCGCCCCCAGCCCCACGCCCCCCCACCTTCCCGGGGGGTGGGGGGGTGCGGGCCGCCGGATCCGGGGGCCCCGCCGCCCCAGAAGCCCCGTGCAGCCCCCGCTCCCCGCCCCCCGCCCCGGCGCGGCCATGGATCTGACCAGCAGCTCGGGCGGCGGCGACCCCCGGCAGATTGAGGAGACCAAGCCGCTGCTGGGGGGCGACGTGTCGGCGCCCGAGGGCACGAAGATGGGCGCCGTGCCCTGCCGCCGGGCCCTTCTGCTTTGCAACGGGATGAGGTACAAACTGCTGCAGGAGGGCGACATTCAGGTCTGTGTCATCCGGCACCCGCGGACCTTTCTCAGCAAGATCCTCACCTCGAAATTCCTGAGGCGCTGGGAGCCGCACCACCTAACGCTGGCCGACAACAGCCTGGCGTCCGCCACGGTGAGTCGCTCTGGCGGCTGCACCCCCGCGCGCCCCTCGGGCCGGGCTGCGCCCCCCGGCTGCCCCTCGGCGCCGCACCTGGAGCCCGGGGCCTGTGTGGCGTGGGGGATGTGGGGGGACGCGGGGAGCCCGGGCGCCCCGCTCCTGGCCTGCTCCCGGGGCTGGATTTGGGCATCTGAAGCCCACACCAGCCCGCGGGGCTCTGGAAAGACCCTCAGAATGCTGGAGACGTGTGGTCCACCCCAGGCTGGGTGTCTGGGGCCCTTGTGCCCCGAGCTCTTGTGTTTCTGATGGCGGGGTCCGTGGGATCGACCCCGGGCTGGGCCTTGATGGTGGTGGGGGTTCCCTCTCTGAAAGCCCGTGGCCCATCTGGATCTGAGCTGGAGGAGAAAACAAAACACGACCCAAAAATTAAAAAAAAAAAGAAAAAGAAAATCAAAACCTCAAAACCCCCAAGCCCCAAGAATTTCCAGAAGCTGGTTCCTTTCTTAGCTTTACCCGTCCTTTATTCTTTTTCCTTCCTGGGGCTGGCAGGCGAAACTGGGTGCTTCCCTTTCTGAAAATCTCATTCGCACATTGGGAGGTGGAAGTGGAGGGGGAGGGGGCCGTGGGCCTGGAATATCTCCAGGCCGAGGGGGGGTCGGGTTCTCTGTGGAGGCTGGTTGTGGAGCCCTGGTCTCGCATTGTGTGTGGAGTGTGTGTACATACGTGTGTTTTGCTGCTGGAGGTTTTATTTTGTGATTGTTATTGTTTTTAAATATATGGCGAGGACTGGGTCAGCCGGATGAGATGGAGAGGAGAAACCATTGATCTGTTTCTGAAATCAAATCTGCAAATGGTGGCCTTCTTCATACGTGGAGAAAGACAGCAGTGGTGGGGGGTGGGGTGGCGGGTAGGAGCCTGAACAGGATGCTTTGTGTTTTGAAACAAGGGCAGTTTCAAATACCGCTGGTGGCTTGGGCCTGAGCCTTGCTGTGGGGGTCCCATCCTCTTTGGAGAGGTGGCCCGTCCTCCCCAGAATGTGCACGGCCCCCCTGGGGCCACCGTGATCCTGTTTACTAAGCACATTGTGAGGGGGACAGAACCCAATGCCTGCCCACACCTGTGCCAAGAAAACCCAGCCAGGAAACAGGGTGTCGCTTACATGGCATGTCACAAACGTGTAGCGTGTGTAGACATTTCCCCAGCATCCGTGTTCCCTTGGCGGTGTGTCACAGGCCATGACACATGCTCCAAGGAATGGGGAGGGGGAAAAGTTAGCTGAAGAATCCTACTCTTTGAATCAGCCCCCCAGCCTCCACCCCAGAGCATTGTACACACGAGGACTTTTATTCTGAATTTGGGGTCCAACATGCCTAGAGCACCTATTTATTTTCTCCTTCCTGTGGGCACGTTGGTGCAGTGTCTGCAAAGGCTCCTTTCTCGGGGAGGGATTGCTGGTTGCCGGGAGGCCGCCCAGTCCAAGTGTCAGGCTGGTGCATGTTCTTAAACCCGTCCCGCGCCACAGGCCTCAGCTTTTCAGTTGATGGAGGGAGGGAGCGCCTCCGAAAATTGGCCAGCACAGAGTGTTTCAGATTCGGGGAGGAACTGGTGACCCCGGCACCTCCCTGCCTGGCATCTGGAGTCCCAAAGTCTGGCTTCACCGTTTTCACCTGGCTCAGGGGCACTTTATTGGGCTTTATTTTTGTTGTTCTACATCTCAACATCAAGGGGAATTGGGGAGGGAGAATGGTTGGAAGGGACAGTGACCTGCCGTGGGAAGGACAGGCCGAGGGCCCTTCCCCCCACCCCTGGGAGTTGCCAGGATGAGTCCCCTGCTGCCAGTGTCCTCGGTTTTGGGGAAGCCAGCCCTGGAGACCGAGGCCCCCAGCTTACCTCCAGTTGTTCAAGAGGCATGGCTGAGAAGGAGGGAAAGGGAAGGAAGATTTAAGCAGCCCCTTGTCCACCGTGGCCAGCCGAGGTAGGTGGCACCTTCAGTAGCTTGGGCCTCTCTGGAGAGCACCTGTGATTTCCAGTACTGGGACTGAGGATTGTCCACACTCTGGCGTTAGGAAATGTGGAAGAAAGAACTATAAGGAAATGTCTACTGGGCTGGCATAATTCCCTCTCTACTGCCTTTCGTCACCAAGCCCCGAAGGCAGGGGGTGTCCTGAAGTCTTGTGTTTGCTCCGTGGTGGGCTCCAGAGGGGGCAGGGCTCTCCCTGCCAGGGCCTGTGAGCATGGAGGGGGAGCTGCTCAGGACAGCCCTGGCTGGAACAGTGGCCTCCAGGGTGGAGGTGGGGTTGGGACTGCCACCAGGGACCTTGTCCCATCATGAGACACCTGGTTGGTGTCTAGGCTCTCAGGGAAGCAAAGGAGCCTCTGTGGGGTTTCCCTGAGGCCTGGGCATTATGTAATCTGTCTGCATTTTGTAGTGGGGCCCAAGCACTGTATTGAGAAATATTAGCCCAAATGAAACAAAGGTGAATTGGAGGGCAGTTCACTACAACAGAAACCCTTTGCAACCCTGTGGCTTTGTCGTAGCCCCTGGCCCAGCCTCGAGCTGCCATGTATCAAGTATGTTTCATATAGGGTCGAATCCTATCATGAAGTGTGCATTATCCATATTTTAAGCTGTCTACGCACACCAGCTCAAAACCATCTGGTGAATAGCTGGGTAAATTGTATGGGCTTCAGGAATACTATACAGAGTGATTGATATGCATTCAGACCAATAAACAAAACAAATAATCTTTTTTTGCCCAAACCGTCTTTGGCAACTGTCTACACTGATTCAGTTAACTGAATTCTAAGAAATTAACACCACGCTTCCAGGACCACGGCTGTATCAGGCTGGGTTACGAGCATACTGGGGCTCCCGCTCCCACCTGGCAGGTGATTTCAGCTGGGTACACCCCTTAGCTTGCACATCTCTTGGTTCTCTGCTAGGGAGATCCACAGAGGGGTCCGATGCTGTGGACTCAGCCTGGGGTCCAGGGACCTGACACCCCTCCAGGTTGTCCTAGCCCGAGGAGCCAACTTGCCTTCTGTGGGATCAGGTTGGAGCTTGCCCTGCCCCTCGTCTCCTGGGCCGGTTACTGATTAAATCCTTGCAGAGCCAACAGTATGCCTGACATGGCTTGTGGCAGTGGCCAGGTTCGATGCACCCTGTACTTAGAGACTTTGGATCTGGAACGCTGGTAAACAAAGGAGGAAGCACACAGGCGACAGCGACCTGGCTGACTGACGCAGGGGGGAGATGGGGAGGCCTGGGCCTCTCCCTGGGGGGGACCTGGACCCCACTTCTCCGAGGAAGGGCCCAGCTGGTCAGGCTGTGGCCTGGATGTGGCGCCTCATTCCCCTTTTGCATCCAGACTTCCGGGTCTGTGGCCTCCCTAGCTCTTTGTGGCTGTTGACCCGGGTGTTGGTTGTACCGACAGCCAGGAGTTCTGCACAGGCAGCTGGATTCAGCAAGACCAGAATCCATTTTGCTATTCTCTCGTCCCCGGGTTGAATTTGATCACCTGCTAGACATGTTTGTCTGCTGGCAGAGGGCTTTGTCTGTAGGCTTTGTTTCCCCTGAACCAAAGAAGTACAAATAAGCCACTTACCTTTTATTTCATCTTACTCTTTAAAAAATGCAGCACGTGGTGCTTTAGAATGGTGGGTCCAGTCAGAAAAGTCCTTCATTCATTTACCAAACAGGGGTCGGGGCACAGGTGACGGCAGGTTCCTCATTCGCAAGCCATAATTCATCAATGGCTTGTTTCTAAATTTTCACCACTCTGCTGCTCGATTGAAACGTTTCTGGGCATCTTGTCACGGGTGGGAAAAGAGAAGCCACCTTAATCGTCATGGGTTTCTTTAGTCTGGTGGTTTCTTGGTGGGGGGGTGGTGTCAACCATCTTCTGAACTTGACTTTGTTTAGCAAATGCTTACTGAGCACCTACTGTGTGGCACGTGCTGAGCTGAGAGTGGCACATCCAGATGGTTGGTCTCTACTTGAGAGTTGAGATCTGTGTCCTCCAGGGTAGTCACAAATCCCATGGGAGCTCATCTGTGTGCGTGCGCACGCGTGTTAATTGCTTCTTCATTTGTGTCACATACACCCCTCCCCAGCGGCCCATCCTTCCCGCCTTTGATTTATCTGATGTTTTTTGTGGCAGTTAGTAAACACAAATCTTTCCTTTGCATGCCAGTTGTCATAGAAGGATTCTGGAGTATGTCACATTGATTTCCTAGACAACTTGTCTGACTGGAGATGGTGGAGGGGAGGCGTGGAGACAGGAGAGGAGAAAGAGTCGAAATTCTCTGTAAACCGCGCACGTGGTCTGCCTTCCCCAGGCTGTAATAAGTAAGTGTGTTTTAAGGAGGGAGTAAGTTTTGATGCTGCCACTTGCCTGGTGCCATCTGAGATGCCCTTCTTGGCCGTGACGACGTTGCGCCAGCGCAGGGAGAAGGGATCTCACCACACGTGGCTGTGCTCTCCTCCTAGCTGGTGGCGGAGGCGGCGGGTGCTGCAGGTTGGGTTCCTCGGCCCACGGGCGGCTTGTGTGCCGGCCCCACCAGCTCCTTTGCACCTCACCCAGCAGTGGAAGAGGGCATTTTGGGGACACTGTCCTGGGCAGGGCTCAGGGGGAACCTGGTGGCAGCAGTGTCCTGAAGACAGAGCTGTCTCAGGGCACCTCGCTGCTGGCCTTGGGGTGGCAGGCCGGTGTCTCTTCCAGGCCAACCATGGCTGACTTGTCCTAAGGGCATGCAGTTGGTGTTCAGCGGAATGGACATTTGAGATGGTGGAGTTGTGCCTTATCTTGAATAAATGAGATTAAGGGAGGCGGCCAGGCCTAGGGCGTCCCCACTGTGGGCCAGAACAGACGTGGGCTTTGCTGTCTCATGGCACTGGGTCTGGGTTCCGAGGGTATAGCTCCCTGGCTGTGTGCCTGTCAGCACGTTGGCGACCCTCACTGGGCCTTGCTCTTCATCCGTAGGACACCTCACATATAGAGTTGCTGCAAGGATTGAAGATAATTCAATAAGCACCTACTAGTATAGCCAGCAGCACATAGTAGGGATGGAACAAGTGACCAACATTCCAATTCCTGTTTTCCTAATTGCTCTGATAGAGCTTCGTGAAATTCTGTACAAATAGGAGAGATGATTGCTATTTAAAGATGGGCGGTCTCCAGAAAAGAGTCTCCAGAGATGAACAGTGCATTTGGGAGAGTCAGGGGTATGTAGCAGATTTCATACATATGAAGGCAATAAAATTGTTGCAGGCAGCTTAAAAAAAATTCCTCAGGGGACACAGTCTAGTTTCTTTTAAAAAAAAGCAAATTTTTTTTGGGGGGGAAAATTAAAACAGTCATGCACGGATCAAATAAATTCAAATAGTACAACAAGGCACATAATGAAAACTAAGCCTTCTCTCTTACTGTACGCCCCCAGGGCGGCAAATGCTGCTACCGCTTTCTCTGTGTCCTCACTGGCCATTCCAGACGCGTACACAAAGCTCTGCGCTGTTGTTCATTCGCCGGGATATTTTGGAGATCATTCTAGATCTTGCATGTGCAGCCGCCTTGCTCTTTCTCACTGCTGCGTAGTGTTCCGTGGGAGAGGTGACCGTGGTGATACGAGCAGGCCGTCCCCTGTCGATGGGCGTTCAGGTTAAGCCCAATTTTTTGCTATTTCAAACAAGACACTTTCTATTTTTATTCAGTGGAATTGCTTTTATTTTGATAATTTGGATGTTTTTCCTCTTCTTTGGGAGGGAGAGCTGACCCTCTCTTCGCAGGGGGAAGTGCAGTGTTGCCTGGAGTCATGCTTTGGTCTGGCTAAATGTCACCAAACAAGGAACCTCCTCAGAGGGTCTGAAGGAACACAGGTGAACAGGGGGCTCCGACAAAGACACGCTGCCCTCTCCCCATGGGACAAGGTCTGAGCAACTCCACCCAAGGGCATCGTTTTTATCCCAGACTTCCTGCTTTCCCCAGGATGGAAGCCAAGGCCCCCCGGCCCCATGGTGGAGAAAGAGAGGAAGTGAAAATGTCTCTTCCTCGCTCTGGCTTGTGGATATGAGCCACCCGGTGTATTCAACAGGCACTGAGGGAGGCCGAGTGCATTTTGAAAGGAAGCTTCGCTTACATCAGCAGAGCCCGAAGTAAAGGGTGAGGAGGCGCGTGCACGTGGGGAGGTGTTTGCTGTGTGTACGAGGCAAAGGGGACGGCAGAGAAAACGTTTCTGGTGCTGAAATTGTCTTCCGTCTTCAGGAGCCATTTCCGTGCCCCTGCCGCGTGCGAAACGTTTGTCCTGATGTTTGGGGTGTGCAGTGGGCTTGCAGGAGGGGACACAGTCAGACCCGGTGCAGTGGTGTAGCGAGGACCTGGCTTTGAAATCAGGCAGGCAAGCTTGAATCCTGCCTCTGCAGCTTCCCGGCTGGCGACCTTAGGCAGGTCACCGGACCTCTGTCCTTGTCTGTGAAGTGAGGATCTCGGGGACTTCCTTTAGCACTGGTGTCAGGGGTGAGGGAGGTAAGGCATGGCAGCTCATTCGGACCCTCATTCAACAGATAGATACTGTGGTGCCAGGCACCTGGAAGAAACCGAGACCCTGCCCTGGTGGAGCCTGTGTTGGTGGGGCTGAGTGACAGACTGTAAACAACTGAGCAAGTAAATATAAAATCTGTGACAGGGAGAGTCAGGCTCAATGGTTTGTGTCTGTAACCCCAGCAACCCGGGAGGCTGAGGTGGGACGATCGCTGGAGGCCAGGGCTTCAAGAGCAGCTGGGGCAACATTGCCAGACCCTGTCTCTTAAAAAAAATTAGCTAGCAAGGTGGTTGGGCAGTGGGAGGATTGTTTGAGCCCAGGAGTCCAAGGCTGCAGTGAGCCGTGATCACGCAAGTGCACTTCAGCCTGGTGACAGAGTGAGACCCTGCCTCTGAAAAATAAATATATTAAAAAAATCTGTGAGGGGGGTCTTGGGGAAAACAAAGCAGGCAGGTGGACAGGGTTAGCGGGAGGTGGGGACCGGGAGCTGCTGCTGTGCCAGGTGGGCAGGGAAGGAGCGATGTCGATGTCTGGGGGAAAAGCTCTCCAGGCTGAGGGAACAGCAAGTGCAAAGATCCTGCGGCTGGATCCCACTTAGACAAGGCCCAGCAAAGTGGCTGGTACCTGTGAGTGCTCCGTGTCAGTTTCCTCCCCCCTGCTCTCCAGGAGCTGTTAGCATCTATTCAAAAAATGTGTGATCACCTAGACTGTGCTGAGTACTGAGCACACAGGTAGCACCTTGCCCCATAAAGCTTCCATTCTAGTGCTTTCGTTGTATGTTTTTTCTTTCTTTTTTTTTTTGAAACCTGGCTCTCTCCCAATGAATAATGAAGAATAGCTTTGTAGCAGTGCCTTAAGAGACTCTTAAATTACAAAACCCAGCAAAACTTTAAAAAACTAGCTCCCTTTGTCCATAACTAGGTTCCAAGGATCCTAGGATCTAGAACACACTAATCGTCTAACTCACCTCTGGCTTTGCCGGCGGGCACGGGGTGAGGGGGAGCGTGTTGCCCAAAGACCCTTACAGATGACTGAGCAGCACGCCTGGGATTCAGACCCAGACTCTGCCTTCCACGCTCTCCTGTGTTCGAGGCTCTGCTACTTCGAAGCCATCATCAGAAATAACGGGATGGAGAAAGCCACTAAACTGATTAGGCTGGCTGGGCTCCGTTTGGAGGGGAGCAGATGATCCGCATTCCTCAGTCCCTGAGTGGGTGGAAGTAGAGGAATCAGACAGGGAAACAGGCTTCCTGTGGGCGGGGCTGGCTGGGTCCGGCTCAGGTGTGGTCATCTGGAGAGGGACGCTGACACCAGAACACCTGCTGGCTTATTTGGGCATCCTGGGCCAGGCCCGGGCTCGTTAGAGGTCCAGTGGAGCTGGAACTTAGAGCCCACAGTCCAGACAGACCAGGCCCGGCTTCCCTGCCTGCCATTTGGCTCTGTCTGGCCCGGTGAGTCCATCGCGGGTGCTAGTGTAAGACGCGGTGAGGAAGTGGAACTGTGGGTGTGGAAGGGGTTGTGTGTTAGCCAGGGGGGCAGGCCGCTGTGACAAACAGCTCCACATCTGGGTGGCTTCATGCGGCTCAGTTCTTGTTCACGCCGCAATCCAGTGTGGTCTCCAGTGAGATTTTGCCTCACTTGATCATGCGGGTACCCGGGCGCCTTCGTCTGTGTCATGGCTCCGCCGTCCTCCGGGTCCTCCGTTCGGGGGATGGGGAAAGAGAGTGAGCCCCACAGACAAGCGGTTTGTAGGTCTGGCCAAATCGATGGGCCCGAACTCGGACATGTGGCCACACCCGAGTGCAGGGGGCCTGGGAAATGTACTTTAGATGTGTGTCCAGGAGGAAGAGGAGACCGTGGAAGTGATGGCTTCTCCCACCCCAGGGCCCCCAGGATCCTTGGGACGCGGCAGTGGGCCTCGAGCTGCCCAAGGTACAAAGAGGAGAAGTGCTTCCCTGGAAGGGACATGCAGACGACGTGGTCTCCTCCAGTGCCTGGGCCTGAGGTTGGCGGCCGGTCTGCAAAGCTGCAGTGTTCCCTGGTGGGGAGTAAAGTAGGATAAGCAAATGCGTTGTACGAGGTGGACCTACATGTTCTTGATCCCAAGGACATTTATTGTATACCTACCGTGTGTCAGGCGCAGTGCTCATTTAATTTTCATGGCAGTCCTGTGGGCTTATTGCTATTATCCCCATTTTAGAGACACTATAATGGGGACTCAGACGAGGAGAATTGGGAGGAGGAAGAGTTGAGAGTCAAAGCCAGGTCTGACCCCACGCGTGTGCGTGTGTATGTCCCTCAGTGTGTGCACCTGTTGGACACACGTGAAGTTGTTGCAGCCTCCTGGAGCAGCATCTTGGTTAGAAATAAGTGGGCTTATCCATTTAGGGTTTGCCAAGGTTTGGCAGAAATTCCCTGGTGAATTTGTCAAGTAGGTTCAGGGAACTGCTGTTCGAAAGTGAGTGTCAAGTAGTTGTGGAGGGTCAGCATCCGGTGCTGAGTTTATAAATTGAGTGCCGGATACCGTGGGTGCAGAATGAACGCTCCCAGGAGCTGCGCTTGGGAAGTCAGACATACTCCTCCTTCCCAAAGGGGTGCAGTTGAATGGACCTGTGTGATTAATACAGTTGTACACTACAGAGCAAAGCGCACGCCCTTAGAGAGGGTTCCGTCCTGTCCTGCTGTTCGGAGGGAGGAATGGAAGCTGTCACAGGGATGGGTGGTTTCAGGAAGGGTTTCTTCGTGGGAGAGATCCGACAGAGGTGGGATTGAGACTGATGGACGTGGGGTGGGGGAGATGGGCAGAGGCCACAGTGGGCAAAGGGACAGGCCTGAGCAGCGGGGCACGCTCTGGGAGGTGGGTACCGTAAGAGAGTGTAGGAGTTGAAGACTCTGGAGGTCGGGTCGCCTCCTAGAGCAGAGTCTACTGGCGCACGGGACGAAGGCTGCATTCCCAGAGCACGTCCAGGCAGATGGTGGTTTACGACACAGAGGGACTGAGGACCTGGCAGCCAGCCGGGAGCCCGGGATGCCACCGAATGGAAGCTTTAGGAGTACAGGGATCTCTGAGTCACCAGGGCCAGGCAGTTAGTCACCGTAGTGACCATGCAGCGGCCACTCACGTGTGATTAGCGTTTCCTTTTACCAGGCGCTGCGCTAGGCGGGTTGTACCAGTGATCCGTATAACCCAGTAAGGCATTGTTCCTCTCTCCATTTCACAGATGAGGAAACTGAGGCAGTGCCTCTGAGCAGACGTTCTTTGCATGAATGAATGGATGAATGAATGAACAACCTGCCTGGGTGGGAGGGGAGGGCAGCACACAGTCAAATCTCTGCCCTCCCTTCCCTGCGACCCTGTGTGCCTCTGGCCCTCCCTGCGACGGTGTGTCGCACTGCTGCCTTCCTCCAGGGCTGCTCTCCGGGGCCGCCCTCCAGGAAGGAGGGTGTGTGTCTAGGGTCCCCACCGTGTTGCTCAGCACGTGCTGTGCGCGGCCAGCTCGGGGTGGACACCGGCCCCAGGGTTCCTGGCCCTCCTCCACAGCCCATGAAGAGTGGCAGCGATAGTGCCAGGCTGCTGGGCTCCGCCTGCTGAGGTCCTGGGGGGCTCTCCGCCTCTGGTGCTCCCTGAGTCCCAGGCCTGAGGCCTCTGCTTCGAGCTTCGGCTCACAGGGCTCCCCTTCCTGAACCTTCCCTGCCTGGAGGCGCAGCCCCTCCCTGGGCTCTCGGGAAGGTGGTTCCATTGGGCTGCAGCCTAGGCCAGGGGGATGGTTGGGCCCCTTCTGGGTGACAGAGGAGTGGTGCTTTGCTTCGTGTCTGCAGTGGTGGAAGTGCAGTGGGCTCGCGGGGACTGCCCCGTTGGAAATGGGAACAGTGACATGCTGACATCCGTCTGTTGCTCCGGTTTCGCAACCTTGTGACTGAGGCTTGCTTCAGGGGTGGGAAAATGAAAGAGCTGGACCTGTCCAGCAGGCCCGTGCTCCTGGGCTTGGGGATCCCAGCAGGGCCAGCCAGAGCCCAGAGCCAGATATATGTGCTCTGAGGTGGAGTGGAGGTGACCGTGGGACAGTAAGGATCGTTCCCTCCAACCGTCTTGACTCCCTTAGACACATTGTGCGCCTAATCCTCATTTCAGCCCCATGGTGGGGGTGGGAAACTGAGACCCTGACGGTTTAAAGCTTATACGACTGGGACCCAGGCGGCCTGGCTCCAGAGTCACGATGTGTCCTTGGTGGAGTCTGAGTGCAGGAGCCCTGGCAGCAAGGGCTGAATCACCAGCCAGGCAGCAGTAACAGCAGCTCACACTTACGTAGCACTGTTCTGAGCCCTTCGTGTAGGTGAACTCTCATTCAATCCTTGTGACCCTCTTGTGAAGTGGTGCTGTCATTGTCCCCATTTTACAGATGAGCAAACTGAGGCTCAGAGAGGTGAGGTCACTACTTACTCAGCTTGCAATGGTGGAGCCAGGATTTGAACCCTGGCTGTCTGGCTCTAGAGTATCTCTGTGTGTGGCCAGTGAGCAGGGCTTTAGTGCTCAGAGCTGAGTGTCAGAAAGGCCCAGGTGGCCCAACTGGTTCCGTGCCGAGAGGAGGGCCTTGCAGAAGAGCGAGCATGTGGACAGAACAGAGGGATCCTCCCTGTGTGAGGTGGGCTCTCTCCCCTCCAGGGAGCTTCCTGGGGCACAGCAACATGTCGTGTGGCATCTTCCTGCGGACCTGTTTCTGGAAGAGTCATGGCAGAGGTTTGCTTCTCTGCCCCTCGTTAGTCTCGGGGTGGTCAGTTCAGCCCTCGGAGTCTCAGCTTCCTCACCCGAGATGGCCTGATCCAGAGGGGCCGCTCTGACGGAGCTGGCCGTGGTGGCTTGACCACATCGAGTGTGAAGTCCAAAGTCCACCGCGCGACGGCCGCCCGCCCTGCCTGCCGCCTGGCCCAGCTCTCCCACGCCTCGGAGCTTTGGCACACACCTCTCCTTTCTGCTTGGGACTCCGGTTCCCTCACCCCGTCCACTTGGCCTTGCAGGGCCACCTTCCCTGGTTGGAGCCAAGACCGGCCCCCCTGCAGCGCAGCCCTTCCCCAGCTCGCGGCCCAGGGGAGGCTTTGCCTGTCCGGCTCCGCGAGTCACCTCCCCACTTGCAGAAACAAAACTAAAATGATCACATAGGGATGATAACGGACGATCTTATAAAAAATAAAGAAGGAAAAAAATTCTCCCAGAATCCCACCACCTGGAAATCACCCGTGTTAACGTATGACACACGTGCTCACAGGGAGCAGGATTGGGTCTTATCCGGGCAGGTCTCGGCTCACCAGATCCCCTGACAGTTGTGACAACCCACAACATGTAAAAAGCAGACGTTGCCCCCTGTCCCCGGGGGGCCACGTCGCCCTGGCTGAGGACCACTGTGTTCTTCGTTTAATTGTCACACCTGCCCCATGAGGTCTGGTTTTCTGGAGTGGACACAGGCTGCCTGGGCCGCTGCTCCGCTCTGTCCTGTAGTCACCTCGTCTCTCCAGAACTGGCCCAGAGGGGCCATGAGGGGCTGTGTGGGGGCTGCAGGGGCCCCAGCCCATGTTGGCACCGTGTGGGGCCAAGAGCTGGTAGTCTGCGACATCCCAGGTCCCCAGAAGGAAATCCTGCCTGGCCGGGGTGTTAGCAAGCTCCCCCACCTTT
Source organism: Avahi laniger (assembly GCA_963575035.1). Classification (NCBI taxonomy): domain Eukaryota; kingdom Metazoa; phylum Chordata; class Mammalia; order Primates; family Indriidae; genus Avahi; species Avahi laniger. Next base: position 12,794 of record CAUYSK010101235.1, read on the forward strand.
GATCTCTCCCAGCTGACCCCCTCCCCCACTGTCCCTGCCTTTACCCTGATGACTCAGGACTTCAGAGATCTGGGTTGTTGAAAAGGGGAATTGCATCATGCCAATAAAAAAGAGAGAGAGGAAAATTAGCATTAGAAAGTTTGGGTGTAAGGAAAATGAGTTTGAAACCTGCTTCTTGCATCCTGTCATCCTGTCTCAATCGAAGCAGGTGTTTTGCGGGGAGGATTGGGGGGTGGAGAGGAGAGGGAGTGGCTGGAATAAGGAACCTACTACCTGGTGCTTCTGAAAAGGCCTGTGTCTGCTTGACCCAGGCCCCACCCAAGGCCCTGCAGTGAGTCCCTCTGCTTTTTGGAGCTAAATAAACCCTATCACTGGAAAAGATAATAAAAAGGAAGGTTCTGGAGTTGTGAGTGGGTCCTGCCAGCAGTTTTGGTGAAGGGCTAGGGGGTCTTGGGCCAGGGAGAATTGCAAAGATGCGCAGTCTGGAGGCTCTTCTGATGCCTGCAGTGGTAAGCAGGGTGCCCTCTGGCCAGCACAGCCTTTGTAGGGGGCATGGCCAGGTGAGCTGATCTGAGCCCCTCAGCCCCAGCTGGGGCTCCTGTGTGGGACCCACCCCCTGAGCAGCTTTGAAGGGGTCTGCCCTGCCGATCAGGGAGCAGGAAACACCCTGCCTCCACTTAGAAACCCGAACAGTGTCTCCCTGCTGTGTCTTGGCGGGAGCTGGAAGCCTCAAAGACCCTGCCTGCCCAGGTCAGGCCTTCCCTAAAAGGGGACGCTCGTTGGGCAAGGTGGTTAAGAGTGCCGGCCAGTTTCTTTTGAAATCAGACATTTCACGCGAGGCCATTTCATCAGGGGTATGATCCAGCTCTCAGTTTCCTCCTCTGAAAACGAGGAAGGGAGAATACGAGTAGCCACCCTCCCAGGTTGTCCTGAGAATAAAGGAGACGACAGATGGAAAGTGCTTAGCAGCGTGTGGACGTGTGGCAAGTGCTCGCGAAATGTTGGCTGCCGCCGCCACCATCAACACCATTATCATCATGGCTACTGCTTCTGCCGCGCCTGGCTCCTGCAGGACTATGAACTCGAAAGCAGGGTTGGGTCCAGTGACACAGGAATACCTGGTGTCAGGACAGTCCTTTCAGTGCTCATAGTGGGTAGGGGACCTCAGGGCCACGGGCGTGAAGGGACAGAAAAGTCTCACAATTTTCTTGGAAATGCTTCCCCTGTCTGGTGACCTTAGGGTCAGCGGAAGCTCCTCCAGGGTGCGCCTGTGACCCCTCGCTGTGACCCCAGGCACCAGAATCGGGACTGGGCCCCCAGCCCCTGTCCTAACCCCAGCCACCAAGTTCCCGACCTGAGTGAGATGGAAACCCTCTGTCGGGAGGATTAAGACATTATTGGTGGTTTTCACCTCAGCTTTCAGCAGCAGTGCTTGGGAAATAAGATTTCGATCTCGGAAAATATGATTTAAAAACAGAATTGAAAGTCGCTTTTATTTTCTAAACGATATTGCCCCTGACACATGCACTGCATCCGGCCGGTGGCCTCGGCCTGAGCGCACCCAGGGGAAGTGCTTGCAGCTGTTTCAGAGACCTCCACCCCAGAGTGGGCTTTCTGCCTTCCATCCCCCACTTAGGCCTGCCACGACCAGGGCCCCTGCTTTAGACAGAGCCCGGGAAGCAGCCCCTTTCTTTTGGGACAGCTCGCTGTGTCACCTCAGCCTTGCTCACACTGTCAGGAGGTGACCTGGTTTACCCTGCTGCCAGGTAGAGGGGTTTCTTCCTCCCAGCCCTGCTCGGCCCACTTTGGAGGGCCGCAGACCAGCCCATCGACGGAGACAGCTTCTGGAGCTCTGAGTCCAGTCCTTTGCCCACCTCCCAGTGTTGCCTGCAGCGGGGGCGGGAAGCTCCTTGTCTTCCTGTTGGATGCGGCCCCACTGTGGAGCCTTCTGAGAGGCGAGGTCTGGCTCTCCTGGCCACCCCAGGGTCAGCACAGGGTCCTGTGTGTCTCCCTTTGCCTCGGGATGTCCTTTCCCCTCACTGCCCTGGAAACCCTGCCCTCATTCTGTACCGCCCTGCGCCAGCAGGCGCTGAGCCCCTCTGGCTTCCCAGTGGGTCTGGCGGGTGCAGAGCCTGCGAGGGGTGGCAGGGGATGGCAGGAGGAGGAGAGTGACATTTATTCCCCTGGCTTGCATGCTTCTGGTTGCCATGGGTGGGCATCATCTCTCAGCCATGCCTGCTGTCACGTCACCCCTTCTACCCAGGTGTCTGTTGCTGTGCCTTCCCCTGTCCTACTGGGCCTAAGGGTAGGAACACATGGGAAGAAAAGGGGTGACCAGCTGCCCTGGCTTGCCCAGGACTGCCCTAGGTTTTTGCACCAAGGGTCCTGTGTCCCAGGAAGCCCCTCAGTCCCAGGCAAACTGGGACAGTTGGTCACCCTAGGTAGAAAAAACATCTCTCGCGTTTTCCCTATACTCCGCCTACACCTTAGTATATTGTCCTTTTGTTAAAATCTCCTCAAATTGCACCATTTCATGGCTGCCATCTGTTTCCTCCCAGGACCCTGGCTGATAGACCAGGAGCTCGAGGAGAATGGAGTTGTTTTCAGAGCCTCCTCCCTTTAGAGTTTGTAGTAGCCAAATGGGCGTAGTGCTAAACATGGGAAGAAGAGATGGGTCTCTTGCACTTGGACTCTTTTCTAAAAATGTCGCCCTTTGAAGAAAAATGGTGATGTTCGTGATGATTATAGCCCTTTATTTGCCCACTTATGATGGGCTTACTGTTAGGAACTTTGATGCTCTATCGTGTTTAATCATTATGCCAGTCCTATGAAGTTTTTCTAGGTTGAAGGAAACTGAGGCTTAGAGAGGTGAGGTCATTTGCCAAGGCAAGAGGTCCAGCCAGGTCCAGCCAGGATTTGAACCCAGGTGGAGCTCCCTGCGAGGTTACCATGCTCACCGATGAAGTATTTTACAACCAAGGCCAGGCCAGACCAAACCCACTCTTCTGCAGCTTCTGGCACGCATTGGGTGTCTTGTGTGTGCGGGCAGCGGGTGCGATGTTTCTCCTTCCTCCCGTGTCGCAGGGCTGTGTGCACGGAGCACGGTAGAACTGGCTGGGCCGCCAGTTTGTCTCGGCCAAATTCAGCTAATGGTCCGTGTTGGAAAATGTTAGTCTATTTTTCCTTTTCCATTTGCGCCTTCCCCCCTTTTAATTTTTATAATTTGAATCAAAGCCAACCAAGGTTGCAAGAGAACCTGCAGGTCACCTAGTTCTAGGATGGCAAATACAGACACATGTTGCTACTCCTCATTGCCTCGCCCACAGTAGACACTGCCAGTTGATCCCGGCATGGTCAGTCTTCACAGTGTGCCCGGAGACAGCCACTACCAGTGAATTCTTGTTGGCGTGCAACGGGAAGCCTCTTTGCCATTCCTGACGTGGTCCAGCCTCTCCCATTGCACAGCTTAGGAACATGAGGCCCAGAGTAGTTAACAGTCCCTCGGGGGCCTCTGGGGATGTGGAGCCTTCTCCACACCGGGGTGCTTGCTCTTAAGAGATGACTTTGGGTTAAAAGTCTGATGTTTAGGATAGAGCTTGAGCCCATCCTTTGAAGTGAGGGATCACGAGAATGGAAAAACAAGCACCGCATGTACTCGCCATGAGACTGGTACTAACTGATCAACGCTAAGGTGCCCACATGGTAGTAATAGTCATTGGGTGCCAGTCAGGTGGTAGGGGGTGGGTAAACTCACAACTGGTGAAGGCGGGATGTACCGTATGGGGGAAGGACACACTTGTAGCTCCCGCTTGGACGAGGCAAAGGCATTATATGTAACCAAAATGTTTGTACTCCCGTAATATTCTGAAATAAAAAAAAAAAAACAAAGCCTGATGTTTAAACGAAATGTGGCACAGAGGAAAGGACCTGGGTTTTGCATAGTAGGTTAAAATCCCAGTTCTGCCTCTTACTGGTTGTAACACTGGGCAGATCGCGGACTTCTTTGGGCCTCATCTTTGAAACTGGAAATTACAATTCCTGCATTTTAGGATTATGAGAATAAGTGACATGGTATATTTATCTAGCATTCAGCAGGTATTTACTGAGTGTCGAGTATGTGCTGGGCACTGTGCTAGGTGTCGCACTGGCAGTGAGCCGTGCAGACGCAGCCCCTGCCTACACGGAGCTGGCTGCCCTCATGAGGACGAGGCTGGCTTTCCTTCCTCTCTCTTGGAAACCTGTGCAGCCGTGTTGTGATCATTATCTTTTAACTTCTCTTGTGTCATATCCACTTAAATTGTGGCCCATTTATGTGTCACCTGACTTGCTTTGGGACATGATTTATTTTTTCGTTCATTCCTGGTCTTGTTTGCATCCTTATATCAGGATGGATGGTCAGTGAACCAGTTTGTCAGTCACAAAGAATAGAAATGACAGAATCTTCCCTACCGAGTGGATGTTCCGGGACACTGGGTCTAGACTTCGGTGAGCGACATAGCTCCTTTTGAAAATTTGCTGAAAGCTGCGGATCCTTCTGCTGGCAAAATGGGAAGATGACAGGCTTGTAAAATTTAGCATCTGTGTGTTTTTTAGCATCTGTAATAGAGGCATTCTTAGGGATTCATGGAGACCCCTCCCCGAGACTATAAACCAGTCTAGGGAACCCGTGACGCTTCACCAGCAGGAAATGGAACTTTGCGTGGAAATAAACTTGTAAATGATAAAACCTGTTTCACTAAATAGAAAGATCAAGGTTTTTATTCAGAGTCTACTCTGGCTGGGGAGGTGGGGTTTGTCAGTTAGCGATTTCTGTACTTGCTTGAGCTTGTGTTTCGTCTTCTTGGTTATGATGGAATATTTTTCCTTTTATCCTAGTCTGGAGTTTCAAGGTTGGCACTTCTTGCCCCTAAAATGTTTATTTTAAGATTTAGAACAGTTCTTCAGTCTTTGATAAGACAGACGGCATCACTGAGCATGCGTCGTGGTGGAGTCCAAGGGCCATTCTGCTGGGACCAGGCAGATGGTGGCTCACGGCTCAGCTCCACCCCAGCCCCCCGATGGCGCGACCTTGGGCCGCTTCACCTCTCTGACCTGTAGAGCAGAGGCACAAAGTGACCACAGACCCTTGATGGTCAACGATTAAAGAATACTAAGCATGAAAACATATGTCTGGAGACTATCCAAATAGGCCAAGGCAGATTTTGCATGTGAGCACCTTGGATTTGGGAAGTGCGGATCCTTTGTGCCCTGAAAGCTTGCTATTTTTATTGAGTTTTTCTTATGGCGGCTGCGTGGCAAATTCAGCTCGAGTGAGCTGCGCTCGCTCTGTGAGGTGGACGATGTGTGTAATCTTAATGCGCTTTCTCCTCCTGGCTGCTGAAGACCCAGCGGCAGCAAGGCCAGCCAAGCGCTGTTAAAGGAGGCCAAGGGTCTTCCTTGGTTGTTAACTTGTTAGGGACCCCAATAAATGAGTTTCCTCCTTGCCTTTGATTCTTCCAACGTAAGCTGGCACAGAGCTTTAGCCACACCCTGGAGTGAGATGCTATTTAAATGACTGGAGAGAGAGAGAGAGGGAGAGAGATTGAGTGTGTTCCATGGGGCCACTTCAAATTTAGACATGGAATTTTGCTGGGATGATTTCTTTGCCACTGAATTTTGCATTTGCATGTTCTAAAGCCAAAAAAAGGAGTTGAACTTTCCCTTTTGTGTGCTTCATTACTCCCACTACGTTTGGCAGTTTGGCGGGACGGTGGTTGTGGTTTTTATTCTCAGATTCGTTTTTAAAAGTGTGCTGTGTGTATATAGCCCTCTCCTCCCTGAGGATTTTGTAGGGCGATTCATGCCGGCTGTCTGCCCAGCTGGGCACTGGTGGCCGAGGGCTAGACTGGGTGAAGTGGTGGAATCCACCATTTCTCAAGCACCTACTACGTGCCAGTTGCTGTGTACTTCATCTAATCCTCTCAGCAACCATCTGGGGTGGCATCCCAGTGTTACAGGACAGGGGACAGGCTCCAGGAGGCCCTTTGCCTCCAAGGTCACATGGCCGTGGGTTGTAGAGCTGCTGTGGAAACCCAGACCAGGCCACCTGAGCCCATGTGCTTTTTCCTAGGCCCTTTGCTTCTCCTGCGACCTCAAGGGACTTCCCGAGTATCCTTTATGTCCCTACCCTTTTAAGGTTCCACTTAAGGAAGAACGAAGTGGGTGTTGGTTGGACCACAAGGAAGGCCTTGGAGAATTCTCTTCCATTCCTCCGGCCCAGCAGCCTCCTTGCCAAGCTTGGGGGCGTTCTGGATTGTTCCAGCACCCCTACCCCGAGTCACCTGGCCAAGGTGGCTCTTTCCAGGCAGCCGGCTCTGGGGTGAAGCTAGGGCTCTGTCCTCACCTTTGTGACCTTCCGAGGGAGCTGTGGCCAGTGTGTACAGGAAGGAGGGGTGCAGGGAAGGGAGCTTTATCACCAGTCTCTCTGTTTCTTAGTGAGAAAAAGAGGCTCCCAGGGGAAGGTGGCTTGGGCCGACTGAGAGAGGTGTCCAGGCTGAGCTGAGCTTGTCCTAGTAGGCGCTCAGGCCTGCTTACCTGGGGGCTGGCGTCATGACCAGGAGGTATATGTCTGCCAGCGTCGTCCTAGAATTATCTCCAAGACTAATGAGGTGGAAGATCAGATCCGGTCAGAGTCCACGTCTGGTCCGGGGGACCTTTTGAGATCGTCTAGACTGTTGCTTTGATTTTACAGTTGGGAAAACTGACGCCCAGGAGGAGAGACCACCCCAGTCACCGTTCCTACCCCAGCACAGCTTCTCGTTTTCCTACTTTATCTGCTCTATGGTGCATACCAGGAAAACCTCGATCAGGAGAGAGGGAGGGTCTCATTCATTTATTTTGGCCTTTGATGTTCTGAGGTTTTTTTTTTTTTTAATTTTTTTAATTGTTGTAAAATATATATAACATGATATCATTTTAGCCATTTGTCAGTGCACAATTCAGTGGCATTAAATACATCCACGATGTTGTAACCGTCACCACGATCTATACTCTAAACCTTTTCATCACCCCCGGTGTAAACGCTGTACCCATTACGCAGTCCCCATTGTCCCCTCCTCCCAACGCCCTGGAAACTGCTGTCCTGTGAGTGGCGTTGTACGGTATTTGTCCTTCTGTGTCTGGCTCACGTCACTTAGCATGAGGTTTTCAAGTTCCACCCATGTTGTAGCACGTGTTAGAATTTCCTTCCTTTTTAAGGCTGAAAGATATTCCATTGTATGGATAGACCACATTTTATTTCTCCACTCTTCTGTCGCTGGACACGGGAGTTGTTTCCGTGAAACTTTTGGCTGTCGTGAGTAATGCTGCTACGAACGAACATTGGTACAAATATTTGTTAGAGTCCCTGTTTTCAGTTCTTGTGGATATATACCTAGGAGTGGACATTTATTATTTTTTTAAAGATGTTCACCACCCCCCCATTACATGAAGAACTCAGGTTTATTGTGGAATAATTAGATAACACAAATAAACAGAAGAAGAAAATGAAATGCACCTAGAATGCTAGCACCCAGATGATAATTAACATTTTTGTGGGACGTTCATTTGCAGGCGCTGTTTTTTCCATCCGTACGTGATTATGCCGTACGTGTACAATCTTTGGCAGCGTGGGCTGGATCTTCATTTAGAAACGTAAAAGCCTCGGCGTAAAGCACTGGTGTGGAGGGAGGGGTTGCCAGCTGGACTTCCACCACCTCCGGGACGTGTCCTCCGTGGCGCGGGATGTGTGCCTCTGTCGGTGGCTGCTGTGTCCTGCTTTGCTCGCTCCCTTTTCCTGTTGTCTGTTCCCTGACTGGACTGTGTAGGTCCGGAGAGGGCTGCCTAGCATGGGGCCTGGGTGTGGTTGGTGCTCAGTGTTTGTCGAATGAATAAATAAGAAATGACTGACTGAATGAGTGAGATTCACAAGCGAGCAGACTTTGGTCTGGCTCAGCCAGGCAGCCTGGGGTCCTCCCTGGCTAGACTGCCCCATCTGCAGCCTGCAGCAGGCACGTTGGTGGAGGTGACTGGGCAGAGTCGCGGAGCCCCAGGGGCCGCCTTCGCTGTCACCTGTGGGAGAGGCAGAGGCTGTGCCTGTGGAGCTGGCTCAGACAGCAGGGCCGCCTGAGTCCCCTAATCCGCAGACCTTTGCCGAGGGTCTCCTGGGTGTCAGGTACTTGTCTAGGGGCTGGGCTGTGGGGTGGACAAGTCATGGCCCCTCGCCAAGCTTCATTCTCGGGGGAGACAACCCTTGCGGAAAAGAACCTGGTGATTTCAGACAACAGTAAGTCTGATGAAGAGAAGTACATCCTTTCCCTTTTCTTTCTTTTTCTTCTCTGTTTCTTTCTCTTCTTAAAAAAATTAACTCAATTGGCTGATTCTTGGAGGCCAGGGGTACACAGTTACTGGGTTTGAATCCCAGCTTCGCCGCTTGCTCGTAGTGGTCTTGGCGATGGCCTTGAGCTCCGCGAGCCTCAGTTTCCTTGTCTGTATAATGAAGGATGGCGGTGTGTCTCCGTCATCGGGTTGTTAGGAGGCACCACCGAGACATTGCTCATGAAGCACCTGGTATTATGAATGGACCGTCATCAAGTAAGGAATCTAATGGCTACGTGGTTTTAGAGTTACACAACCGACCCCATCCAACTGGCTGCCAGGTTAACCGAAGAGGGTTAGTTCGGGTGTTGAACGAGGTGGACTTAGCACAGCGTCATTTCCCTGGGATGCTTTGGCTGAACCGAATTTGTCCAGCAGCCCCTGCCTGTGTCAGATTCTGTCTCCTCCCCGGGAACTGGGAACAAAAGAGCCCAGCTTGAAAGAGGCTGTTGTTCCTTCACCAAGTTTGGAAAGCCAAAGTCGAGTTTCTGCAACCAGTTCCAGGAGTTCTGTGGCAGGGCCAGACTTTTTCCTTTTTCTTGTGCCTCATTTTGGGCCAGTTCTTCTGGTTAGATGATTGAGATGACCAGAACCTACAGGAAAATAAACAGAAACCCCCAAATTGCCCTTTGAAGTGTGCCCATCCTCTCAGGGCGGGGGCAGGGATCTTCTTGGGCTCCAGGAGTGTTTTTAGTTGAGCGAGTTTCCGTTTGCCAGGCCGAGGGCTCTGTGCGGCCACGTGACGCCTGCCCGGCCACGCGAGCGCAGCCCGAGGGTGTGGGCGATGGACTTGGACCAGCACTGCTGCCTGTCCCTGGTGTTCTCTGCGGGCCCCGGGCAAGTCCCTCAGATGGTGAGTGCTCTGGCCTTGTGGGCCCACCTGGGGTGAGGGGCTTATTACAGAGCAGGCTTCACAGAGCTGCCCCCCAACAGCGGTGTCCCCAACAGCAGTGCACCCCAAAATCATGCTCCCAAAATGGTGCCCCCAACAATCGTGCCCCCCAGTAGCGGTGCCGTCTCCACCTCTCAACAAGCTTCCCCTTGTCTCTCCTTCCCCCAGAAACACCTGCCGTGAGAAAATGGGGGGACTTGAATGCCCCACCCTCAAACACGTCTTTTCTACCCCAGGTTAGGTCTGGAAAGCAAAGGAGTTCAGTGTTTCGTGTTTCCCAGCCTCTGCCCTCTTGCTCTTTCATTGCTCGCGTGGGGCTCCTGTGGGCCGCTGGGCCAGGGGAACAAGACGGGGGCACACAGTTGGGGGTGCCCTCTGTGGCTCTTTAGAGCCCAGGCTGACAAGGAGTGGGCCCTCCTGCGCAGGGGTGAGGGTGGGGAGCAGGAGGCTGCGGTTCCTCCTTCTCGGGGTTCAGCTCAGGCTCCCACCCGCGCATACTTGAGCCCGCCGGTGGCGTCTGCATCCCAAAGTGGAAAGCACGTCCGGACAGGCTGGGTTTGAGTCCAGCCGTGCTGCCCCATCCTTGCGGGCAATGGAGGGTGAGAACCAAGCGGTACGGTGCCCCACGGCCTCTCACCAGGGGCTTGCATGTGCTGTGTCCTCAACATGTGTCAGGGTGTCTTCTGACTGGCATTTATGCATCGTGCCTGAAGCACGCACTGATGGGGCACTTACAGGGTACCAGGCAGTGCGCCGGGGCTGGGGAGCACGGAGACAACAGCCCGGAGGAGAGAGTTAGGGACCGTCGATCCTGATGCCCTGGGATTCCCGCACACACAGGGCAACGTGTGCTGGGAGCTCGTGGGAAGCTCTGGGTTTCCCAAGGAGGAGGCTGCTGATCTGATCAGAAATGCGTTGGCAAAGCCCTAGAGGCCTGGCAGGGCCTGGCGCGGGGAGGCGGTGCAGCTGTGGCGGGTGCACCGGGCGAGCTGTCCTGCACACTGGCCTCAGGAATTTGGACCTCAGCATGGAAGCCGAATCCCTGGAATGGCCCCGAACGCCTTGTTCTTCCTGCTCGGCTGTGAAAGGACCTAGTTCTTTGTCCTGACTTGGCTCATCCGTGGGCCTGAGAAGCTGGGAAGGGCCAAGCTAATGGCAACGGTGGAGCGTGGTTCAACCTTTGGTGTTTGCGGAGAAACCTCAGGGGCTGGACCTCGAGGTCTTTCTGCACTAGAAGCATCTAGACCCAAGATGATGCGAGAACCGCCTGGCTTTGGGAGCACTGGGACCAATCTTCATGCTGAAAGGAGCGCCCAGGCCAGCGATCAGAACAGCGAGCTGGGAGTTTCACCCTGGGCTCTGCCACTTGCCTGCTGTGTGACCTTGGGCAAGTAACTTCACCTCTCTGAGCTTGTGTTTCTCATCACTACAATGGGACGGATAGTGGTACCAATTCCATGGGCTTCTGAAAAGGATTCAGTGAGATGATGCATGTCCAGTGTCAGTGCTGTGTCTGGCACAGAAAAGCTGCATAAGAAAAAGAGGCTCTCATTATTATTGCTGTTGCTGCTGTCATTGCTGCTGTTGCCACAAGTACAGAGGAGGGGCCTGACTGAGCCAGGCCGAGGGAGGGACCAGAGAGGGCTTCCAGGGCGGGTGTCGTGAAGCTTTGGAGTTAGACATTCTCAACTCTAGGCTCAGCCTGAACCATGTGTTCATGGTTCTCTAGCTATGTGTGACATTGGGCAGTTGTGGAAATTCAGTGGAGCATGTTATCTACATTTGGATTACTTTAGTTACCCTACCTGGGAAATGGGACGATAGCACTCATCTCCCAGGCTGCTATGGGGGTATCAGAGCTGCTAGGTCAGTTGTGTTTGAATAGTTTCCTGACTGTCTTGGGGTGGGGTTGGGGGCGGGCTGTCTGCCTGCTGCGCCCTTGACCTTGTCTGGAGTCTGACAGCCAACACACCAGCCTCAGTTGCTGCTTGCTGTTCCTCAAGCCGCTGCCGGAGCCCTGGTCTTGCCTGACAGTTCCCCCAGCGCTGTGTATTATCTTTTGCAGCATCGTGAGCAGAAGGAAGGACAAGTCACTTCCTCTACAGCCTTCACATTTATCAGATACAACTTTTGACAGTTTCGGTTTAAAGAGAATTTATGTAATTTATTTATTAGATAAATAAAGCGGCCCCTGGACTCTGCTCTCTGCTGTTTGCACGTTTGAGATGAAGGCACCCCTGGGCCTCAGGGATGCTGGGAGAGGTGCCTTGTCTGGCTGGCTCGTGTCCAGAGCCTGCTTTGCATGTGCAGGCTGCTGGCTGTGGTGGCCGGGGCTCCCGGCATCTGCATGGTGCTTTTCATGTCCTGTGAGCTGTGTTTGCATGCAGAGACAGATAGCAGAAGTTTGACCTCAAAACAGCTTTCTTTTCCCATCATGAATAAGGCTGCAGTAGCTGCCCGGCTGCCTGGAGGCTCGGGCCTGGCTGGTCCCTCTCTGTCGCCCCCGGCCTCCTGGTAAGACTGCATAGCAGAGGTGGGGTCTTGGGGTTATAGTGGCTGGAGTATAAGAAACTGGGATCTTGCAAGTAAAAAATGATTAAATATCGGTTTCTTATGGTTTACCTACCAGTTTGTAAGTAATTGTAAATCCTGGCTTCCAGGCGTCATCTCTGCTGGGACTCCTAAGATCAGTACAAAAGGAAGCCCTTTCTTGGCAAAGGGAACATAATGATTGGTATGTATACACATAGGCATACATGTATGTACACACACGTATATAAATATACAAACACATAGTAATGAATATATGTGCCTGGGTATACACACATGCATACATACACATATGTATTAATATGTACGTATGCACACACACATACATGTACATCTTTAAAGGCATTTCACTCATTGCACCATATTTACTGGGTGCATGTGTAACTTTGGGCATGTTTTTCCTCATCTATAAAATGAGATTAGTAGAGTATTTATAACCTGGAATCGTGGTCAGGACTCAGCGAGATAATTTATGAAACAAGCTTAGGACAAGTCCTAGAATGTCAAAAGTGCTTCACGCAGATGAGCCGTTCTTACTGCCAGTGTCCTTCCTGGCGTCCCGTCGGGCCGGCGCTCTGCATGTCCTGTGCTCGGCTTGCCCCACGTGTTGGAGGATCAGCCCGCCCCTCCTGGGATTCTCCCGGTCCAGTAGCTATTGAGCATCAGCTGCGTGTCACGCGCCGTCCTAGGACACTCCGACGTGGCACCTGCTCCCAGGAAGCTGAGAGTTCACGGGGCTGATGCGCGAACGAGTCAGCGAATCCCCGAGGCCCCTTCAGAGGTGGCAGGTGCTAGGAGGATAGAGGGGCAGGTGAAGTGGCGGGAGGGGGGCGCAGTCACGGAGGGCCTGTCCCGGGAGGTGGCCTTGCGGCAGGAGCCGGTCCTGTGGAGATCTGGGGATGAGCGTTTCCCACAGTAGGGGCAGCAGGCGAGAGGCCCTGAGGTGACAGAGCTGCGGGCTGGCCGTGGTGTGGAGGTCGGGGGCAGACAGGGGCCCGTCGTGACTGCCATGGCAGTGTGGACTCTGCGTCTAGTACCTTCTCTGTCCCTTCGGGACCGCTTTGGGCTTGGCCACACGGGAGCTGCTCCGTGAGCGTTCGAGGGATGGGTCTGGTTGGACTGAGGGTGCGGGGACAGCCTGTTGGCCTCGCATCCAGTGGACATAGATGCCGGCTCCTCTGCGAACCCTCGGTGACCTGCTCTGTAAAACGGGTGTGGAGACACGATCCTCAGCCACGCCACCAACCTGCCCGTGGCCCTGCCTCCCCCACGCGTCCTCGTCCCAGGGCAGTGCCTTCAGCCCTTGGCCTGGCTGCAGGTCAGCTCCGAGGGTGCCAGTCTCTGCCCGGCGACGTGAACAGGCTGCGGCTGTCACTGACGTGTTGTCTTTCGTGTTTGTCATGGGGGGCATGTAATTGCATTCCTTCTGAGGGAATGACACAGAAAGGGCAGGGGTGTCGGCAGTGCCGCTCTGTAATTTTCATGTCTGGGATGGTTTCAGGACGGAGCTGTTTTCCTCTGTGACCGGCAAAGGCCGTTGCCTAAGTCAACAGCGGTGCATTTTCGAGTTTGCCTTTGTTGGTTTCCTATTTTCCTTTCTTCTTTTTCTTCTTTTAATAGGTGTTTTCTCCCCCTTCCTATGAAATGAAACTGGCGATTTGGATGTGGTGGGTAAGAATTAGTAGTTCCTGCCCTTTGGGTGTAGGAGTTGGATGGGGGTTGCTTTAAACATTTATTTCCCATTAAGAGATTCATGGGCTTGGAAGCTGCGTTGGACGTGGGCTGATTTCAAGTTTCAACTCGTGCTTTGCGACGCTTGTAGGACTTGGGCCTGCCTTGGAGTGGAGCAGGGACCCACTGAGCGGAGGTTGCGGGTGGGTGACCCACGGGCCAAGTCCAGCCTGCTGATGTATTTTACTTGGCTCACACCCCACTACGTTGTTTTTTGTTTTTGGTTTGTTTTAAAGCTCCAATAAGTTGTCTGCATTTAAAAATTGAGAGTGTTCCTCTAAAAAAGTCCGGATTTCCATTTTCTAATGATAACAACAAAAGCAAACACTTGTGTCGCTTGCCACAGGGCTGGCACTGCTCTGGACGACGTCTCTCTCTTTGCCCCTGTGATCCTCAGAACGGTTCTGTGGTGCAGGCTTTTAATGACCATCCCCATTCCACAGCTGTGGAAACAGAGGCAGGCCTCGGGCCTCGCGCTGGTGGCTCCTGGCTGTGCCTGTGTCCCCGTGACGCTGCCCCCTTCAGCTGGGCACAAAGGTTCCACTTCGCCCAGCCTCGCCCGGCCCACTGTGCCTGGGCTCATCGCCTGCCCAGGCCTGGTGGGCACGGACTTTGTTTGCACCCTCCGAGCTTGGAGAGGTGAATGTGGGTGGCAGGAGTCAGGCCGCTGTTCCTCGGATTGAGTCATTTAGCGCTGATTTATTCCTCCCCTCTCCCTGCCTCCTGTCTCCTTCCTTCCATCCCCCCCTCCCTTCCTTCCTTTCTCGCTCCTCCTCCTGTTCAGCTGGGCGGCTGCACGCCACTCCTGCTCCGTGTTGGGAACTGCGCGGGCTTCTCCGACTTTCAGACCAGACCTCTGTGGGAGGTGCTGCCGGGGGACGCGCGGGTGGGGGGTGCGGGGGACAGCTGAGTCAGGTCGGAGGAGCAGGGGATCCCCAGGCCCTGGTGTCTTCTTCCGCTGTGGTCCCTGCAAATGCAGACTCCTGTCCCGTGTCAGCCACACTAATGTGGAAGGGGAGCAGGGTGTGGGGGACCATTGCCCACCTGCGCAGACCTCTCAGGGGGCTGGCCGGTGGCACCCTCCTCCGGGGGTTCCCTCGCCTCTGATCCTGCCTCTCGTGCCGGCGCGCCCTCCCCCTGGCCCATCTCAGCACCAGGTCAGCCAGCCCGGGATGCTTTCCGTCCCACGACCCCGCCGGCCTGGCTGCCCTGCCTCCAGCCACTGCTGGTCTCTGCAACACTGCTGGTGGGCTGGACGTGGAGGTAGCCAGGCTTGAGGGTGACTCATTTTGGATGCTTCGAGATGTCACTTCACCTAAGGAGGCTTCAACGACGTGGAGGTGAAGTGGTCCTCTTCACAGGGGCCTCGTGGCTTTGCGGATGGAGCAGTCGTAGGCAGCATGCCTGGCCTTCCACGAGAGAGCAGGACGGGAAGATGCTGTGTTTGGAGGTCTTGGCTCTTTCCGCCCTCCTCCCCTCTCTCCCTCCCGGCTCTCCCTTGCATTTCTCTCTCTCTCTGGCTGCATTAAAAAATCGCTTTATTGAGGTATAATTGACATGCAGTAAACTTACATACTCTCTTTCCTCTTAAATCAACTGGCTGTTTCAGCCGTCCACGTGGTATCTGAAATAACGGTTAAAGATAAACACGCAGCGTAAGAAATAAGCCGTTCCAGTTGCAATTCCTGATGGCCACCTCTCTCTGACTTCAACTCCTTCCTCTCTCTCTGCCCTGAACTTGAGGTTTACCCTTCTTATGCATATTTTTGTATTTTTACTACTGCATACTATTATAGGACACTCCATAATGTTTACCAGGTTTTAAAGTTTCCTATAAATAGTTTCATAACTTGGACATTTCTTGTGCAACTTGCCTTTTTTGTTTGTTTACGTTGTGTGTGTGAGAGTCGTCCAGGATGGCACGTGGGGCTCCGTTCACCGCTGTCCCCTGCCCTGGAGTACTCCACTGTGTGAGCGAGCCACGGTGTGCTTATTATTTATCCTGTTGACGGCCTTTTGGGTTGTTCCTAGGTTTTTGCTGCTGTAAACAATGCCACAGCGAACATCTTCATAGACACCTCTCTTTGCAGTCTGAGAGTTTCTCCCATTCCCTGCATCTTCTCGCCCTCCTCCTCTCTCACCCCTCCTTTCCTTTTGTCCTTCCTTCCCAAGGTCAACGAGTTCAGTCCTAGGGCTCCCAGGGAATCTACAGGAGATGATGGAGACTGGAAAGAGCTCCAGCCTGGGGGTGGGACTCGTGGGTTCAGCCCCCACTTGGCGGACCTCCTCCGGCTTTGTCTGTAATAGGGCCATTGTTTATTGTGCATTCATGGAGAGTGTGGAGTGAGGCATACAGCAGGTGCTTGATAAGTGGTGGCTAGTTGTGTTATCATGCACCGGTAAAACCAGTCCATCCCCAGACTTTGAAGAACTCATGGAGCTTGGAAACGGCCCCGACGGGCAGCTGTCGGGGCGCGCGGCATCCCCTCCCTCCCCCTGTGCACGACGGGGCTTTGCCGGTGCAGTCGCCTCGATGGAGCCCACGTTTAGGTTCAGGGCTCAGCAGCTTAAACACAAAACAGAAGTTTGTTTCTTCTCTCCCATAAAAGAAATGCAGGGTACAGGCGCCCGGGTTAGGATTAGGGTGGTTGGTGGGGGTGTCTCTGGCTGCTGCACGGTTCTTAGCACTTTGCCTCCTGGACGGAGGTAGGCGCAGGTTCCTGCCATTTCATCTCCATTCTGCTTGGCGGGGAGTGGGCTCTCGCCATGCCGTCCACGTTCTAGGTAGGAAGATGCAGGCGTGGGGGGGAGAGAGTGGGGAAGAGGGACTGCTCCCGTTTCGAGGAGACTTCCGCTTTCACTTTGCTGGCTGGGCTCAGTCTCATGGCCACCCAGCTGCAAGAGGGTCTGGGAAGTGCAGGCCTTTAACTGGGAGCAGTGCCTGCCGCCGCAGGCCAGCATCTCGTTACCGAGGAGAGAGGAGGCTAGAATGGGATGCTGGGGTCTAGCAGCCCCTCCGCCTACCCCCAAAGCATCCCAGAGCCAGTCTCCATCTCGCCGTCAGGAGGGTCAGGGCTGTCGGGGAGACGCACCGTGTGGGCGTACCCCCTGCTTCCAGCAGGTCTGCCCCTGGAAACCTGCTCACGTGCGGGGCAGTGGCGGGAAGTCAGGCTCTTAATAGTGGGCGGACGAGGGATAAGTGTTTAGCAAGGACGTAAAGTAGAACAGAGAGACGTTAACTTTGTGTGGTACCAGCAGCCCCTGGGAAAGGGTTGCAGGGCCGAGATTTTGCCTTCCTGTGTGTGGGGCAACTGGCTGCCGGAGGAGGTAGTGAGCTCCCTGAGAAAGCCAGTGTGTGAGCAGAGGTCGGATGGACGTGTGTCGGTCAGGGAGGCCACCGAGTGCATTTCAGACCCAGAAAGAACATTCGTGGAATCCTGGCAAGGATCAGTCTGTAAGGGATCTCACCCAGGAGTGGTGAATGTGCAGACCATGTGTCGTCGCACTACCCCTGACCGCACTCTGCTGAGGACACACGTCTCTTGTGCCTCCCGGTGCCCGCTGAGCCACATGCCGGCTGAGCAGCCTCCCCGAGCTGATGGATAGAAGTTGGTGCCCAAGAGAAGCTCATTCACATTTCTATAGGTAAGGACGTCGAGGGCTGGCAGGGACGTGCTGTGCCCAGAGGTGCTCAGAGAGGGCAGCAGGGACCCAGGGCTCTGAGAGTCAGGTCCCCTCAGCCACACCAGTGCCCTCCTGCGGGTCTTTCCTCCTTCCCACCTCCCAGCCTGCCATGGCCTCCTGGAGCTGCGAAGAAGCCCCGTCTCACCGATGGGAGCTCAGGGCAGACAAGCCCTCACCAGAGCAGGGCGAGCGGGCGGCACCTGCCATCGCCAAGGCTGGGCTTTGCTGGACGCTGAGAAGTTGGGGACTTGGGGAGCGGGAAGTGAAAGTGTGCGCCCGCCCCTCGGTTCTGCTATTGACCGGATAGGGCTTTTCCTGGGGGGAGGGGAGGGAACTGCCATGTTTTCTTTGCTTAATCTGGCCTTGCCCCGCAGAGAAAACAGACGCCCGGCCTCTATCCTGTTTGTAGAGAGGGCGGTCAGCGACTCCAAGTTGCTCGCCTGGAAAAACCAGGACGATGTCATCTACGCGGGCAGGTGTGTGCTGCACACGGCGCAGGTGGAGCCGGGCACCTTCGTGTATTGTGGCGACGAATGTCTCGGGACTGTCGCCGTATGACCTTTCTTTTTATCGTGGTCAAATACACGTAACGAAAATTGACCGTTTTCCCCATTTTTAAGTGTACAGTTCATTAAGTACATTCACATATATGGTGGTGCAACCATCACCACTGTCCATCTCCAGAACCTTCTCATTTTCTCAAACTGAAACTCTGTCCGCATTGAACACTAACTTCCTGTTCCCCTCCCCGAGGCCTGGCAACCACTGCCCTGCTTTCTGTCTCTATAAATCTGACTAGTTTAGGGGCCTCATATGAGAGGAGTCATATAGGATTTGTCTTTTTTGTGTCTGGATTATGATTTTTTTTGCTTTTTTTAAAATCAAGGTGAGATTCACATAACATAAAATCAACTATTTTATAGTGAACAATTCAGTGGTATTTAGTACATTTATGATGTTGCGCAACTGCCACCTCTATCTACTTTCAAAACATTTTTATCACCTCAAAAGGAAATCTTGTACCCATTAACAATCACTCCCTGCTTCTCCTACCACCGATTCTTGGCAACCAACGTTATGGTTTCAAACCTCAGTTTTATAGATAGGGAATCAGATTCAGAGAGGTTAAGCAACTTACCAAGCTCACACAGCTTCAAATCTTTGTCTGAGTCCAGAGCCCTGACCCTTTCTGCTGTCCCCCTCCCCAGTTTTCTTTTGTATATGATTTTGAAAGGGGGACCTAGTGCTTCCTAAATGTATGCTATGGGATGAAATAATTAGAAACTAATGAGTATTTATGGAGTGTCGACTGTATGCCAGGCAGTAAAGCCCGGATTCACCTTCTCTCCGTTGACCTCTGCAGCACCCTGTGCAGGGGGGCTGTTGTCATAAGTTTTCCCAGACATTGCTGGGGAAAGACAGGTGGGTCTCCCTCAGCTGCCGTGAGGGGTCTCCCCCTGGCCATAGTGGAAGGGGCCTTGACTATAGCAGAGGGCAGAGAAGGTTGGCCAATGTGACGTCCGTCTGAGAGCCAGAGTTGAGCTGGACGCAGCAGTCAGCCCCGCTCTGCCAAGTTTGGAATATGTGGGGGCCGTTGACATTGGGCCGGGGAAGCCGCACAGCGGCAGGGCGTTGGCTCCGCGGTCTTCCCTCGGGCCCCAGATGGTTTGTCCCTCGTGTGTGTGTTTGAGACTTTCTGATGGTGCAGGGCTCACCATTCATTCATTCGTTCGTTCACCAAATGTTGTTCAGACCTGACAGCCTGGCACTGTTTGGGGTGCTGGGGACATGCAGGGGGTGAGCCAGGCACCGTCTCCGTCATCCACGGGCCTGAAGGTCTTGCAGAGGATTCAGATCGCATTCGAATGTGCCAGGCCCTGTCTCTGCGTGGGTTCTAATTCCAGCCCCGCAGCGGTTGTGCAGGGTAGCGCCTCCGATGGCCCTGTGTGACCGAAGAGGAAAAGGTGGCTCAGAAAGGTTGGGAAACTTTTCCAGGGTCACACAGTTCGGGAGGGGCGGAGACTGGGATTGGATGTGGGCTGATAGCTTCCGAGGTCTACTCTTAGCCACCGGTAGATACTGTGAAAGAGGAAGTCCAGGGAGCGTCTGCGTGTGTGCGTGGGATGGGGCCACGGCAGGGCCAGGGCGGGCTCCCCAACTTTAGCTGAGAGTTCGGGTGCATTAGCTTCCTATTGCTGCTGTTACAAATTACCACCACTTTAGTGGCTTAAAACATCACAAAGTTACTGTCTTACACTTCTACAGGTCAGAAGTCCACAATGGTTCTCATTAGGTTAAAATCAAGGCATTGCATTCCTTCTGGAAACTCTAGGCAAGAATCCATTTCCTTGTCTTTTCCAGTTTCTAGAGGCCACCTCAACTCCTTCCCTCATGGCTGCATCACCCTGACCTCAGCACCCACCTCACAGCTCTCTCTCAGACTCTGAGCCCCGCCTGCCTCTCCCAAGGCCTTGTGATCACCCTTGGCCCCCTGGGTAATCCAGGAGGCTCTCCCCGTCTCAGGCTCCTTTGCTTAAGCGACTCTGCAAAGTCCCTTTTGCCATGTCAGGCCACATACTTGCAGGCTGGAGGGATTGGGATGTTTGGGGCCATTGTTGTGCCTGGGGGTGGGGTGGAGCAGCGGAGGGGGCAGGTGGGACGGCTGTCTGAGGCCTGGGGGGGAGGGGAGACCTGAGTGCCGAGCACGGAGCCGGAGGGGCGAGTGGCCAGCGGGAGAGGCCAGGGCAGGTGGGATGGCGGAGGCTTACGGGCTACCAGACTGGGAATTAATTGATCACCTGCTAAGTGGCTTCCTGATAGAGGACCTCTGCTTCTGCCTGAGCCTGAGGGGACACGTGTCCCAGGAGCAGAGTACATGTCGGAGAAGCCCCTGCCTCTACGCCACTTAGGAGCCTCCCTCCTGCAGCCTTTGGCGGGAAGAGCTGGGGCATGACACCCCTTCGGCAGGAAACGCAGGCTGCATCTTCCCACCACTGAAGGAGGTGACAAACCAGGCTTTGGAGTCACTGGGGCTGGGCTTGAATCCAGGCTCCACGACATTCTAGCGGAGCCTGTTCTCAGCAGCGACATGGGGAGGCACTCAGCAGTGCCCGCCCCACAGGGTCCGCAGGGGTCCTAAGTGAGACCAGTCCTGGGGTGCCCCCAGAGCAGAGCGGCCTGCCTGCTGGCGCTCTCGTCCGTGCAGGAGGGGCCGATGGGGCATCCGCTGTGTGCCAGACTCCACTGTAGGCCCAGAGCAAAGCAGACAAGGTCCCGACCCTCTTGGAGCCCCCATTCCACGGGGGAAGAAGAAAGTGAACAAGGACATACAGAATCTTTTCTGCTGCTGCTGACTGCTATGGAGGAAAATGCAGCAGGCCAAGCCGGACAGGAGTGCTGGTGTGAATGGGAGGGTGTGGTGCCTGTATGCAGTGGCACTTTGAATAGGGTGGCTGAGGAAGATCTGCATGAGAGGTGACATTGGAGCAGAGGCTTGAAGGAGGTAAGGGAGGAAAGCTGTGGCATGTGCAAAGGCCCCGGGGCGGGAATTTAACCTGGTATTTCCTAGGAATGCAAGGAGGCAAGAGTGGTTGGAGCAGAGTGAGCCTTGAGGAGGGTGGTAGGAGGTGAGGTCAGTCGGTCAGTGGGGGGCCACATGGTGTAGGGCTTTGTGGGAACTTTGGCTTCGACTCTGAGGGAGAAGGGGGCTGTGCTGGAGCAGACACTCAGGAAGATGGTAGTTCCAAAAGCCCAAATGCCTGCCGGCTTGTCTCCCCTCCTCCTCCTCTCCCCTCCCCTTCTGTCCCTCTGCTGCCCACCGTTTGGTGGGGAATGGCTGGGCCCCTCGAGGCCTGCTGCGCTGGGCAGCAGCTTTGCCTGCAGTCCGGCCTGGGGACCTTCCTTGGCGTCCCCTCCTCCAGCCATCGTCACCTCCAGTTAGTAATGACTTTTGCTGTTTGTATAGCGCATTGGTTTGCAAACTCTGCTTCTAGAATTTCGAAATCTATCCTGCAGCACATTCTCTCTCCTGGCAAATAATGGGATCTTTATCCAAATCAAAGGACAGAAATTAAGGCCCGTAGATGGAATTGTGTGCATTTTGTTTTCCACCCAACGTGGTTTTCATAAACTTTTGGCTCCCGATAGAATCTTGTGTAAGGTAGCTTCCAGCTTAGTTCAATCCATATTTGATCCTTTCAAGGTTAGGGAATTAGTTAATATATGTTGAACACCCACCATGTACTGGGCTTTCTGCTAGACGTGAGATGCAGTGCTGAACAAAACAGAAAGCTTTTCTGCCACATCAGTGAAATAGTTTCAGGTGTCCTCGGATGTCATCATTCTCCACTAACCCAGGCCAGCTCGGAAGCCCACCAGGTAGAAGTCACCCTTCCCTGGTGGACCCGACCAGTGCCCCTGCCTTCTGGCAAAGCCAAGGAAGGGTTCTGGGAGGCCCGGGAAGCAAACTGCCTGTGGGTGAGGCCTGGCGGTGCTGAGGTTTGGGGCACACGGCTGCCATGGCAACCTGCCTCCCTGGGGTTCCTGAAGAGTGTTGCAGGTTGAGCTCCATCTTGACTGTGGTGGAGAACAATTACCTGATTGCAAACCATGCCCTCCCGCCCCGTGTTCCCCCAGTAAGAGCAGTCTCCCTTTCCCCCTTGGGCCGCACGGGTGGGAACTAGCAGGAGTGGGCTTCGTGGTGGTGGTGTCGGTAATCGGGGCTGGCTCCCCACTGCAGTGTGTGCACACGGACTTGGCTAGTGAAGGGCCGTTGACTGCACTTTTATAGACCAGCAGTTGATGGAAATATTGGGCAGATCCGATACTCAGAGGCTCTGGATGGGGCTGGAAGATGCCAGCCGGCTTCTGGAGCAAGTGTGGGATTTTCTGCCCCTTTGATCTTGAGCCGGCCTGGGCACCTTCACCATTAGGTTGACTCTTGGCTTCCTTATTCTTCTGTCCTGGCCCCCTCCCGGGAGTGGGCTCTGCTCAGATTCGCCCCCTTCCCTCCCTCCCTCCTCCCCCTCCCGTCTTCAGGCAGCCCCTGATAACCCCGTTTTTTCCTGTCCAAGGCGTTCTTGGGTTTAGAGCAGCAGTTCATCAGAATCACCTGGGAAGCTAAGGGATCGATCCCCATGCCCGGCTGCACCCCAGAGGCTGGGATTCATTTGCCATGTGGCGAGGCCCAGGCACCGTATTTTTTATTCTGACATCATCTGTTTTAATAGCTGCAGAGTATCCTGTGGCATATTCTGGTATATATACCAGAATTTATTAAGCCATTTTCCTCTTGATGGACATTTAAGTTGTTTGTAAATTTTCCTCCTATGATATGTTCTACATCCATCTTTTTGTGAACTCATATCTGTCAGGAAATATTGCAAATGACTTTGAAATGGGTGGAAAATGATTACTGGATGTCTTGTGTACCTCACCCTTCTGAGCTATTTCTACTTTTCCTTGTCTTTGAGCTATTTTACAACTCTAATTGTAGAAAGCTGATAATCGGGTGATTCTTGTTCATAGACATGCAAACCAACAGTGCCGGGCCTAGGAGTTTGTAAACACTCCCAGGTGATTCCCATTTGTATCCTGGGTGGAGAACTCCCCTTTGGAAGGCTGGAGGTGTTTTCTAGCCACAGTCCTCCCGACGCCCTCTGGACTCGAGCGAACCGATCACCTGTTTATTTAGCTCCGTGTTTGGACAGCCAGTGGAAATAATGACAAGAGGTAATGTTCACTGAGCACTTACAGAATGCCACGTACTTTTTTGAGAATTTAGGTATCATTTAGTTGTGTGGGTGCCACTTCGCACAGACAGGGAACAACCTTATGAAGTAGGTACTCTTGTCATTGCCAAATCCAGAAGGGGAGGTTGAGGCAGGAGAGGTTGCCGAGGGATGGAAAGCTGGGTGGGGCCGCGTGACCTGCGGGCCCCACATGCTGCGGAGCTGGGGGCGCCGGGTTCTCACCTGGACCCTGCCGAACCCAAGCGGGCCACTTAGGTGCAATGAGTCTGCGTCTCTGGGCTGGTGGTCCCGGGCTCTGCCCCGCAGGCGAGGGGGGCTCTCGAAGGCCACACTCAAGGCCTCCTGCCCATGTTCTCGCGTGTTGCTTTGCATGCTCGTCGCCTGCCGCCAGAGTGGGCTGGCGTGTCAGAGTCCCACACATGGACTCGGGGGCAGGAGAGGAGGCTTTGCTCTCAGAGCGAGGGTTTCTCAGGAAGTTCACGTTCCCAAGGCCGAGGCCGAGAGGTCTGGAGTTGAGGGACTTCAAAGCGCAGAGCCGAGCGCAGCCGTCTGCTCCACGGCCTTCGTCCTTGTCAGCTGGTCGTCAGGACAGCGTCTACCAGGGAGGGAGACATTGTCATCCCATTTGACGGATGAGGAAGCCGAGGTTCACGCACCCGTTCTTGGCTGTCTTCACTCGTTCGCCCTGTCTGCGGGCCTGTGGGACCCAGTGGTAACTGTGAGATCGCGCTCTGGGTCCTCACTGGGCTCCATCGAGAGGGTGCCCACGGCCACACAGCCAGGTGGCCTGGCTGGGCCCGTGTGCCTCCCAAGCCATCGTACCCTGGAGTGCACACGCTGCGCTCCAAGCAGCGCTCAGAGTCCCCCAGCCCCAGTCAGACAGTTTCCCGGTGTCCTTAGCCCAGGGGGCGAGGCTGGAGTGGGCGGGCCCCTCGCCCAGTCCCCAGAGAGACCCGGGCTCCCCGGGAACTAATTTCTTAGGAGAACTTTATGGCTCTTAACTCCCTAAGCGAATCCAGATGTGCCTTGTGGCCGGCGCTGCTGCAGATGTCCCGGCCAAAGCCAGCTTGGTTTGGAAGCCCGGCCCCAGCAGCCGCCAAGTCTGGAAATGAAGTAATGAGCGAGTTGTTCTTGGCCGTTTTCCCCTCGTCTCAGCCCATCTCCAGTCAAACTGGGGCTCTGACCTCAGGCATCGCACATTCCAGTATTCCCCGGCCTCCTGGGGTTCAAAGGCGCGAGGCAGAGGCAGGAGGTAACCACGCTGGGTGTTGAGCGGGACGCTGGACGAGGGAAGCTTCTGGAGGGAGCGTGGGACTGGGGTGGGGGTGGCCGAAGCAGCTGTGTTGCTCTGGACGCCAGTCCTTGGGGAAGCGGCCTCCGCCCGCAGGGGGCCCTGAGAGCCTGTCCAGGCCCTGCTGGGAACAGAGGCGAGACTTTGGTGAGCAGCGGGTGGGGGCTGGCTCGGGGCTCCCCTCCATCCCTCCTAAGCATCTCTGCTCGCCGGGGAGCCCAACTTGACTTCCTGAGAGGCGGTGGCATCTGCTAAGGGGGGCTGCCCCGCGGGGCGGTCGCGGCCAGCTGGCACCTGGGTTCCTGAGGTCCTGGGGAACCCAATTCAAACCTGGGTGGTCAGGGGCGAGCGTGGCTCTGACTCCTCCACTCCCTGAGGCCCCAGGCCAAACCACACAGCCCTCGAGAGTGAATCACTTTGAAGTGACGGGGTCCCAGGCCTGTGGGTGCCGAGGGAGCCGGTTTGGCGGGAACGGGCAGCTGAGCAGCTCGTCCCCTTGGCTTCCGGGCAGCTCCTCCTCTCCGAAGAAGGCGAAGGGCGCCAGATCCAGAGGGAGCGGGTCTGGGCTTTGGGTAAGAGAGAGGCTGAGTTCAAATGTCCCTTCCTAGCTGTGTGACATTGGGCATGTCGCTTAACCTTTCTGAGTCTGAGCTTGCATTATGTGCAAACTGGGGCGTTTCAGTACGGCTTTGACAGGGTCCGTGTGCGAATTAGAGGAGAAAATCCAGTGGAGTAAACTTCAGCCCAGTGCCTGGCACGGAGCACGGGCTCCGGAGCTGTGGTGCCAGCAGCATCTCGACTTGCCACGAGCACACAGTGCAAACGAAAGAGAGGTGCTGGCTGCACAAGCACAGTCAGTAGACAATCTCCTGATGCCCCTTCTCTGACAGTGGAAACTACCGCTGTCACCTCCTGCTCTGTATAGTCCTGGAGGTGCCACTGGGGCACCTGCTTATTATTATTATTGTTGGTCACACAACCTTTGCATACGAAGCTGAGAGTATTATTATTATATTTTACTGGCTGTATGACTGTAGCATATTTAAGGTGAGCACATTATTATTATTATTATTATTGTTATCAGCTACGTCACTGTCACACACTGAAGCTGAGAGACAGTGACCACGAAGGTAAAGAGCTCAAATTCCAGAGCTAGTCTGCGTGAGTTTTAAATTCTTCTTTCTCCACCTGCTAGCTGTGTGACCTTGGGTCACTTACTGAGTGTCTCTGGGCCTCAGTTTCCCAATCTCTAAACTGGAGACAATGCTGTCTGCCCCGTCGCACGGGGATGACATGGGGCAGTATGTGTACAGTACGGGGCCCGGCGCACAGGGAGTGTGGGGTCAGCCGGTGTCAGTGTAGTCACTCGCTCACCCCAGCGACGAGTCTTGATCGTGGGCCTGTGTGTCTGGTCGTCTCCAGAACAGTGGGGTGACGCCAGTCTCATGGGACCGCGCACGGGCAGCCTGCCGGTTCCTGCCCCCCTCGTCTCTGTGGGATTCCTAGGAGAGCCTTGGGAGAGCCCCACGCAGGGACCTTTTCCCACAGACCTGGTTGTCCTGCAGCCGTGGCGTGATCCAGAGGCTGGGAGAGGATGTTCACCAGCGAGGTGATGAAGTTGCAGCTGTGAAGTCAGATGGGTGCCACTGTCACCGTCACTTGACTTCGCTTCCTGACTCTGGGCAGGCACCGTGAGACAGAGATGGCCTTTCAGTCCTTCCTGTGAGTGTCATTCATACTTCCTTCTTTCATTCACTCGTCCTGTTCATTCAATCTGCTCCCACTCTCATTTTGCTTACGTTCATTCTGTTCCTTCTGTCCTTACTCATTCATTCCTCAGTGTAACCATTTATGTGCTCTGGCCACACTCTAGGGTGCAGGGGATGCAGCCGGCCCAAGGCCCTGGGGGGCTCGCCTCGCAGCTGGCGACGGGAAGAAAGGGAGGCAAGGAGGCGCACACCGGGCAGTGTGCCTATCCTGGTGCTTGGGCTCTCGGAGGTTGACTTGAGGAATCAAAGACTTCCTGGAGGAGGTGGCATCTATGCGGAAAGCAGAGGAGGAGCTGGAGTTGTCCTGTTGGAGAGGGGAGGTGGTGATTGTTCCTTGCAGAAGAGAGCTTTACCTGCAGAGGCTCAGGGACCCGAGGAAAAGAAGGGGCTTCCAGGCTTTCAGTACCTTGGTGCTTTTTTCTTCCCCGCCGGGAGGCACGTCACTTGGGAGGAGGGGCTTAGCTGAGGGCCCAGGAGAGGTTTTATTTGTGGTTCCCTCATTCCAGCAGTGCCACTTTTGGAAGCGTTTCATTCTGCAGAGTGCAGGAACCCAGCACGCGCTATCACCGAACACACCTATGTGGAGGCCACCATTCTCCCAGGACCCAGCCCTGGGATGGCCTTGGCCTACACCTCTGATTTCATGGAGTCCCCCCTTCCCTGCTCTGTGACATGGCGTTGCCAAGCCTGGCTCAGGATGGAGAGAGCTGAGCTGCGATGTGTGTGCAGTACCAGCAAAGGGCCCACTGCAGAGGAGCTTTTGGCAAATGCCAGCTCTGGCAGGAGGAGGCACAGGGGGAAGGAGAGACCCACAAACTTGCCCAGGCATCCCGTGCTAGGAATTTGGCTTTGACCTCTTCCCGGGGTTCTGGAATCCAGCGATGTACTGAAATCTGCAGTTCTTGCAGCAGCGGGACAGTCTTGTGTGTGTTCCTGGCCAGCAGGGTTCTTGATGTCTTCTCAGTGCCAGCCTTTGGACTGGTGCCCCTTGGTCCCTGGGGAGTGAGCAGGGAACAGAGGGCAGGGGACCTATGGACACTGTGGGCTGGGCCAGAGACCTGCGGTGTCCTGCGGCGTCTGGTGTCCCTTAGGGGGCTATAAAAGGTGGTGTCAGTCCTTGGTTAAGCGAGGCCAAAGGTTCCTGTTTGTCTCTAGCAAAATTGTCACTCACAACTGGTTATTAATTAATTAGTTCATTTTTTGAGCTCTTGCTGTGTGTAAGGAATACAGCACTGCAGTAAACAAAGTCCTTGATGTCACGGTGTGGGGAGCCCAGTGCCGGGGCCTGACACTAAACTGAGAAACCCACACGTGAGTACTTAGCGTGTCAGGTGTGAATACAGGCCACGAAGAAGACCCAAGCAGAGTAAGGGGTGTAGGTGTTGGTGATATGACCGGGCCACCTCCAGGGGAACACTTGACCTGAGACTTGAAGGAGGTGAAGGAGAAAGGCACCTGCGTGTCCGGGGTAGAACATTCCAGACAGGGGAAGCAATCGTAGAGCTCTGCGGGAGAACATGGCAGGCAGAGCGAGCACCTGCTCTGGGCCAGGTGTTGAGCTGGGGGCACGATGCACACAGCCCCCTGTTAGCCAGTCGCCCTGATGGTAGCCTGGTGTGATGCCCGCTTCCTGCCTGGCCACGTTGAGCTTGGAGGAGTTCAGCACAGCCGGGAAGTATAAGAGTCAAGATTTGAACTAAGGCCTGCTGGGCTGCGCAGCCTCAGCCCCTGTTTGGCTGCAGGGGCTCAGGTGAGGGACCAGTGGCAGAGGTCTCGTTGGTGGCCCCCCTGCTGTAGGTGTTCTCCTTGTGAGGGCTGACGTGGCCTGGAAGTGGTGTCATGGGTCACGGGGGCAGACGACTGCAGCCGGAGACCTGCAGGGGCTTGGAGCTCCGGGATCTCCGGTGTCTGGTGTTGGCCTCCCAGGAGTCCAGTGAGGACAGGGCCGAGGGGGCCCAGTGAAGGGCTCGCCCTCGCCTTCCCGGGGGCCTGGTTTGAGTCCCGTCTCTGCTGCTGCGCGGCTGTGTGACTCTGAGAAAGTCATGCCCTTTCTGACCCCAGGTTTTCTTCTTGGTAAAAATGGGGTCAGTAAAACTCCTGGCCCTGTTTTCCCTTCCTGAGATTTTGTGAGGATCAAGTGAGATTATATACAAGAAAGCCCTCTGTCAGCTCCAAAGCCCCGGACATGAGAATTCTGGTTTTTCCTTTATTTAATTGCAAAAACAGTGTCAAAGGAACACTGAAAAAGAGTTTAGAAGAAAAGAAAAAACCTTCTACGTACAATTGTACCAGCTTAACATAAGTACGCATATCCTACCCTACCCAGACACACAGCGGGTGAATAGGTTGGTGTATTTTCGGATGAATTCCTCGCTTGGCGAACGTTTGCTGTGTGCTGTCCGGACTCCGGAACCGGCAGATCCGACTGTGTGTGCTGGCTCACTCGGGAGCTGAGTGGCTTTGGCCACCAAGCGTTACTTGTATTGATTCTCTACTCATTTCTCTTGGTCTCTGCCCATCGTACACATATTTTTATGTCATTACAGGCACGGCGAACATGCCGGTTCTTTTTCATTCTTTCTTCTGTTGTCAGCAGAGCTGTGTTCCACACAGTCGTCGCAATCGCTGAGTTTTCGTGACTACGTGACAGTCTTCTGGGTTGCGCCGTATTTTATGAAACCGTTCCCCTTTGGTTAGATATTAAGGCCATTTTCTGCTTTTCTTCCTCAATAGAGTATGTCACAGTGAATGTCTGCATGCTTGTGGCTTTTTTCTTTTCTTTCCTTTTGATGATGAATGACCATTTGGAAATGTTCCCAGGAAGGAGATTAGTTGGTCAAAGGGGCATGAACATTTTGATGGCTTCTGATATCGATAGAGCTGTATTGCTTTCCCATGGAGCCGAGCACCAAAGTGCCATCCGCGGCGTGCGAGTGTCCTCATTCGGACACAGCGCAGTCAGTGCTGGGTGTCACTGGTTTTCATTTTTTTCTTAAATTAACTCTGTGGGTCGAGAATGGAACAGTGTTCACTCTTATTAGTCAGCAGTTGGCTTTGAGACATGTGCCCTAGCGTCTTCAGCTCATGGCTGTGTCCTCTGTCCCTCATCACTCAGCCATGAGCCCCGCTGTCAGTGGCAGAGATGGTGCAGCGTCCCCTCCGCCCAGGCTGCCTGTCCTCCTGTGGCTGCAGCGCCCGGAGGGCGGGGAGCAGAGCGGGGGTCTTGGAGAGGGGCTTCCGCGGCAACGCGATGGCCAGAAGTCAGTGTTGGAGGCCGGCCTTGGCAGGCCCTTGAGAGGGTCGGGGGACAAAGGCACCTCGGGCGGGAGAGGGACGTAAGGGCCCTGAAGAAAAATGGGAGGGAGACACGAAGACAAAGGCTGGCGAAAATAGACCACGGAAACGGCAGGCGGCCAGGATAAGGAGCACATGCGGCAGGATGTGGAAGGGGCGGGAAGGGGAAGGGGCCGCAGGGGTGGGGACACAGGGAGGAGAGGGAGAGGGCTCTGGGGAGCCGAGGTCTAATGGGCCAGTGAGAGACAGACAGACAGACGAGGGCCTGAGACAGGAGATGGGGCCGGCGAGCAGGGAGATGAGTAAGTCCTTTGTTCCCAGGAGGTCACGGCTGCCCGTGCCCGTGGAAGGGGCTCCCAGCCGGGGGGCAGGCTGAGCAGAAGCTCTGTGCGTGGTGTTCACCGGAAGCTGGAATGGGAAGTACAGGGCCTCAGGGTGGAGGTGGGAGGCCTGGGTCTCACCGTGTGCTGCCCCTTCCGAGCCGTGTGTGTCCTCGAGAGGCGACCCCGAGTCACGGGCACGGTCCTGGCACGCAGACTCGGTGCACGGACACTTCGGCAACGTCGGAGCCTCCCCCCGCTCCCCCCATCGGAAGCCTATCTGGGGAGCTGTGGCAGCGGGTAGGGTGCCTGGGTCCACAGGCTGGGCACCGCCGGTTACCCCCCCTCTCCTTTACCCGTCTCCTGGTCCATAACACAGATGCCAGTGTCGCCTGCTTCCGTGGCTTGTCACAAGGATTAAATGGAGTGACATGCGTCAAGCACTGGGAGTGGAGCCTGGCAGTTGGCATGGATCACGTACGGGTGGCCCGAGGGGCTGTCCCCTTTGCAGGGACAGTGGTCACGGCAGCAGTACAACAGTCAACATGGTGAGAGCCCCGGCCTGGCCTCCTTTAATCTTCCCGCAGTGTGACATGTCAGGTCTGGTTGTTCCCACCTTCCACACGTGGAAACTGAGCTGCAGAGAGTTAGCGTGATGATAAAAATAACGAGAGTGGCAGCGCAGACCGTTTCTGAGGACCTGGGGTGCACAAAGCCGCTTGCGATCCTGAAAACAGCAGAACGGACAGATGAGGAGACCAAAGCTCACGGAGACGCAGTCACCTGCCGGGTCACGCGGCAGCAAAGGGACAGAGCGGTGAAGGTGAACCCGGGGACTGTGGAGCTCAGGCCTGGCGTCCGTTTCGTTTTCCAGGCCTCGCCCACGGACGGTGCTTTTCAGGAAGTCTTAGGGAAGATGACTGACTTATTAGCAGTGTTTTATCTCTTAATTAAAAAACTGTGAGTGTGTCAACATGCAGTTGAGCACGTGATGTGAGAGGTTGGAGCCGGCCGTGTCCACCGGGGTGAGGAGTGTTCCGGAAGCTTCACCTGGGGAAGCAGGCGCAGGGTGGGGCTGGCATCGGGGTCTGTAGCCCAGGGCAGGCCCCCATCTCCGACACGTCTTATCGCTTCTCCCTTTGTCGCCAGCCCGGACCGGTGGGGCCCCGGGCAGAGCCCAGCAGCAGAGGATCTTTCCAGACACGCGTCTGGAACGTGGGGGCTGAGAAAGGAGCAGATGCGGGAGCTGAAGTCTCCCCAGAACCGGCCTTTATTGACGCCAAGGGTGGGAAAGGAGCCACGTGGAGAGAGCGGGAGAGCGTGGGCCTCCTCCTCCTCCTCGGGAGCTTTGCAGGGCAGGGCCCGGCAGCTGCCCTTCGGCCCTCAGGAGGAAACGAAGCAGGACACGCTTCCCCCCAGAAGCACGACAGCAGGAGAGAAGGCCGGAGAGGGCCCCGGCCAGCTGCTGTCCTGGGGACTGGCTCCCGTGGGCGAGAGGGACCCCGGGGGCTGCCTTCCTTACCCCAAAGCTGCTGCCCAGGGTCACACGGCACCAAGTCGGGAGCAGGATTCAAACTCAGGTCAGGCTGACTCCAAATTCTGTGCTCTTTTGACTCCCGAACGCTACCCACCTGCCTCTGGCTACCTGGTGCCCTTGTCCTCAACACTGAGTTTATTTTTATCATGAATATTAATAAGAATAAACAATAACTGCCGTTTATCGAAAGCCTCTATGGGCCAGGTGCTTTCTCATTTAGCCCACCAAGGAAGCCCATGAGTTGAGTACCATCATCCCACTTCCCAGAAGAGGTCACCGAGGCATAGAGCTGGTGTCAGAGGTGGGACCCGCACCTGATTCTGATGACTGCAGCCTCATACTTGGGCACTGTCAGGCATTGGGCAAGTTAGGTGGACCTCTCTGAACTTCGGTTTTCTCTTCTATAACGTGAGCTTAATCGTGCTGCCTGTGGCATAGGTTTGACTTGTTCAAGTTAATAACTGTGAAGGGCCTGGCACACGGTAAGTGTTCACTCGGTGTCAGCTATCACTACTGTCGCCGTCGTTACCACCATAACATAGGGTCTGTGAGAGGAACAGATGCTGACGGTCACAGAGGGCCTTCCCGGCTTGCAGTGGAGGAAGCCCTGTGGGTGAGCCCTGGGAGGTCGGCTGCAGCGCTGAGTGGGAGCTGGGCCCACCCAGAGGGGCGAGGCTGCTTGCACGGGCCAGTGTGCGGGCGCACGGCTGCGTACAGAACAGCAAACCAAGCCCACCGGGCTGCCGCTCTGTTTCCTGCGAGGAGGGAAATTATGGATTTCCACCCTGGCATCCGGGGAAGGATGGGACAGGCTGCTCGGGGTGTGGCCCCACGTGGGGAGGACGACCAGGGAAGCTCTCTGTGCTCTCCGCTGCCAGAGTGGCTCTGTCTAGCTCAGGGTCTGTCCCAGAGCCTTCCCGCTGCTGCCAACCACAGGCTGGTCGCAATCACAGTCCTGCTTTGGAGGGTAGGCAGGTGTGTCCCCTAACCTGAGAAATCCTGAGCTGCCTCTTTTACACTGTGGGATGAATGGCCGAAACTCCAAAGCTGTGGGCCGCTGCCACTTGGAGGCGTGAGATGCTGTGAACGCTGTCACCTCCTCGCCAGTGGTCAGCCCTCCTGGAGTGTCTGTTGGCTTTCGTGTCCTGTGAGACATGTTTTCCAAACCTTGTGCTGGGTCCTCTCCACCTGTAACCTTAGTGGATGGTCAGTCCCCCTTCGTAGGAAGAACTTGGGGCTCAGCGAGGCTGAGTCACTTTTCCAAAGCCACTCAGAGCTGCTGAGCTGGAGCTCAGGACTGCTAAGTGTGGCCAGGTGTGGTCTCAAGGGACCTTTTCCAAAGAGTCCCTGAACTCAACTGATGGCTTCTGGAAGGGTCTCTGGAACGAAGGGGACTTTCTCTCATTGCTTCATTGGCTTGAGCCCCATGGGGCCTTCAGACACAGCTCACTTTGAGAAGCCACTCTGACAATTCCTGCTGGTGATGTCCTGGCCTGGGCAGGCTGGCTCTCGGAGGGTGTCTGGGCCTTGGCAGCTGAGGTCCTGTTAATCCGAAGCTACCAGGTGTATCTTCTGGAAGCTTTGACCTGCACAGGTGCCTTCTGCCTCCTCTGCTGTAGCCTCGAGGGCCACGAAGACGCCTCCTGCCTGCGTGGTGTGAGGTCCTGGGTCCTTCTCAGGCCACGGTGGCTGCTGCTGCGGCCAGTGCCACACCGGGGAGGGCCCTCTGCCCCGCAGCACGGCGTCTGCGCACGCCGAAGCTTCCCTTGTTTTTTCCCTTCTTGGCACTCAGTTTCGGTTTCCTTCTCGCTATTCTTCGTTGCTGTCTTCATTCATTCGTGCATGCGTGCACTTGTTTTCATTCATTCGTTCGTTCCCAGAACAGCAGCATAGCTGAGAGGACAGACTGCAGAGTCACGCAGCTGGGTTGGAACCCACTCTTCAGCAGCTGCGGCCCCTGGGCACGTTTTTAACCCCTCAGAAGTTGGTTTCTTTGTCTGAAAACATGGGCGTGATTCTCCTTGCAGGGCCCTTGACAGGGTTACATAAAATAATGCATGTGGAGCCCCCAGCACAAAACACCTCCCGAGGAGGGTCCTTGTCGTGTTGGGAGGCCGTATCCCTCCCTCAGTTGCTCTCTCTCCTTCCTTCCTGGAAGACTCTCTGTGCGTGGACTTGTGCCAGGGGCTGGGCACAGGCTTGCGTGAGATGCGGGTCCTGTTCCTTGGCCTTCTGGGCCTGGGTTCTCACCCCTCCCAGACCCCCGCCTCCAGTCTCCTGAGGCTCCTCGGCAGCTCGGAGGGGGTCACTCTGCATCTGGCCACCGGCCTGCTTTCCCTCGGCCGCCAGGCCTGTGCTCACCGTGATTCGCTCCGAGCGGGTCCTTCTACTCAACCCACGGCCCCGTCCCTCTGTGCCCCTTCCCAGGTGCCCACGTGCACACACAGTCCTTGAACATACTGCACATGCTTGCACGCCCGTCACGCACGCACATGTGCTCACGTGCCCCACTGGCCCATGAGCAAACATATCTTGGGCCCTGGTACGCACTCCCTCCCCCAGGCACCGGATACACGCAGCACACACGTTTGCATACAGGCTGACACACCTCACTCTGGCACACCTATGCACACGCAGCACCTCTTCCTACCCTTGTGTGTGCACACATTCCTGTTTAGTCTGCACTGCACACATCTTATGTGCAGACCCACGTGCTAGCTATGTAACCATCCATCTATACTCCCGTATTTATTCTTGACACATACATCTGAATCATTTAGTAGGACCCCATTTTCTAGGGGCCCCATCTAAGTGTTTTGCAAACACATTTATTTATCACCCTCTCAACACTAGGAGACAGTTACTATTATTAGCCCATTTTACAGATGAGGAAACTGAGGTGTAGAGCAGTTGGGTCACTTGCTCAAGACTCCAATCCAGGCTCTTGGTCCTGACGTGAAGCTATTTCACTATGAAGATGCCTGTGTGAGCATGCACCAACCACACGGTAAACGTGTACAAGCCGGGCCATGCACCCCTTACAGTGTACACACATGACCACACTCAATCTCACATACCTCACACCTGTGCACGGAAAAATACTTGGCACACATGCTTGAGAACACGCTTGCCTCCCCATGCACACACCACTTGCACGCACGCAGTACACTCATGTACCCTTAAGCCTCACTCCCATCTCCAGCTCCCTTTCAGAGTCCCTTCTGGATTGTTCTCTGGTACCTCTCATGTATCCAGTTGGGGAGGGATGTGATCGCACAGGTCTGGACTTGCCCCTCTCGGCCACGACCTCTGTGGGAGGCAGCCGTGGCCGGAGCTGTCTTCTCACCTTCGTGTCCGCCTGTCCTGGCGCCCCACTTGGCTTCCTCCCACCCCTCTCCTCAGCTGGCCCAAACCCCCAGCCCCCACGCCAGCCTCCAAGAATCTGGGAGCGTCCACTGGGTCGGCGCACAGTCTCCTCCCAGGGAGCAGAGGTGGCTCCGCAGAAGCTCCCCGAGAGGCGGTGGGGGAAGCTCCCCTGTCCAGGCTTTATCCTGGCAGCCCTCCCCGCCCTCCCTCACCTTCCAGACACCCCCCACTCCACCCACCCCAGCAGAGCCCCCTGAGTCTGAAACCGATTGCGGAGAAGTGGCTCCCAGGCCTGCCCAGCGCCCTGCAGTTGTTGCCCGTGACTTTCACACTCAAGTCTGGGCTTGTCAGCGCGAGCGAGACTCTTCTATTTTGGCCCCATCGGAAGCATCCTGCCCTCACCTGGCTGGGCTCCCAGCACACCCCAGGCTCCACCTGTCTCGGTGCCTCCGGAGGGGCCTGTGTCTCATCTCTTCCCTCCCTTCCTCCTCCTGTGTGGGGCCAGCTCTGGCCCGGACCTTTTTCAGAACTCATAATCAGCACCGCGTGGGAACCGTTGAATCTGGAGCCGTGGGCTGTGGTTTATCTTTCCTTTTGGTGAATTTTGAACCTTTATCAAGATGTCCTTCCTTCCTGCCTCCCTCCTCCTTTCCTTCTTTCCTTTCTCCCTCCCTTCCTTCCATCAAGGCCTGGACATTTGCTTCTTTGAAGGCCCCCCCAGGTTGATCTAACCAAAGAAGAAAACCCCAAGGAGATGGGAAATCACTAGATTGTGCAGGTGCCCGCTGCCAATTGGTGAAAAAGTTTTTACGAGCAAATCTGGTGGTTATCCTTTGGAAAATAAGCAAAGGCAAACCACTTCCTGCCGCTTCCAGGAGCCGCTCGAGTGCCTGAGCTTTCTAAGACCTACCGAGAATCCGAAACTTCAGGCAGGCTTCCTCCGTTTTCCTGGAGAACTCGGCACTGTGTGTTGGTGAAATTCCACGGGGCCTGATGGGGCTGGAGATCGCATTCCAGTGTTGTCTTGCTGAGGAATCTCTGAGATCGAGTAATTTGGCAAGAAAGAAAAAGGGGAACTTTGGGCCGTGACGCACAGGCAGCAAATGCCCTTCCTCTTTTGGGGCTGGTGCCTCTTGGTTTGCCTGTGCCACACAGCCTCAGGGGACCCAGGTCCCCTCCTCGGCCCCAAGGGGAGCTCTGGCAGCGCCCTGTGCCTCGTGTGGACGAGGGCTCCTTGCACTTCCCCCTTGAGCTGCGTCCTGAATTCCCGAATGGGGAGAGAAGTGCCATAGCTGGCGGCTGTCCTGCAGGGTGGGTGAGGCTCGGGCCTCGAGTCTTAGGTTTGAATTTAGTTCAGCCACTAACTGGCGAGTTACTCAAGCCCTCCGTGCCTTCATTTGCTTATTTGTGAATCAGTGAGGATTATAGTGCCCCATCCTGGGGATAGGCCCCATTCTAAGCTTTGCAAACATTAAGTAACAGTCTACAGAATAGCCCTGTGAAGCAGCTACTGTCTAGCTCCATTATACAGATGAGGAAACCGAGGCCCAGAGAGGTTAAGTAACTCACCCAGCTGGTAGGTGGCTGGGCTGGGCTTCAGACCGGGGAGTCAGGTCTCTAGAGTCTGACCCTGTACCTGGTGAGCCACACAGCCTCTCTAGATGTGTTGGGTGAGATGCTGCACCCATAGGGTGACCACTTGTCCTGGGGACAGTCCCTGTTTACACTTGCGATCCTGGTAAAATGATCAGTCATGCCCCATTTCACTCTGTAGATTACATGGTCAGTTTATGTACTGAGTATTCGGGAGAGTCCTGGGGACATGGTGGCACTGGATCTGTGAGTGAAGGAGGGGGAGGGGACACAGCCACAGAGCACCCAGCCCACCTTGCCTGGGGCTGCCTTAGTGTCCCGCAGCATGAGGATGTCCGAGTTCGATAACTCATTCAGTGGGCGATCCGTGGCGGCTCTCACACACGCCAGGCATTCGGGCCTCATGCTGAGAGGGGTGTGGGGGCAGGGGGTGTCAGGACAGAAGACACAGCCAGCAGCTCTGGGAAATGAAGTCACATCCAAGGCCTGCCCTTCTGAGAAATGCAGAGTATTACCGTTAGGATCATATTCCCGTTGCTTTGTTTGGCAAGTTATGGCAGTGTGGCCACTAACCAAGCACAGTGTGATTACCTATTGTTTGAATTTAAAATAGTTTTTTAAAAAAAGAAGCAAGTAAGAAAAAGCCTTCTGGTTGTGACCAGGATTTGGCAATTTCCATTCCTCAACAGGACTCAGGGCAGGGCCAGGCCCCAGGCTGTGTGTAGTCATCAGCGTCCCTGAGATGCCGGGGAATCGGTTTATCTTTGATGTGTATCCACTTCACCCTGTCCCTCTGTCCTTAGATATATTATTAATATTTGCAGGATGTCGTGGGATGTGGCTTTCCCAGGCAGTCTGTTAAGCAGCCAGAGATCTGCTCTGGCCTCCTCGCTGATGTTTTATTAAAGACCTGCCCTAGTTCAGCACATGCTAAATACTATCGCTAAAGAACACAGGCTCTGGAGCAGGGTGACCAGTTCATCTTGGTTTGCCCAGTACCATTCCCATTATACAACTGAAAGTCTCACGTCCCAGGAAAACTGGGACGGTCGGTCACCCTATTCTGGGGTGAACCCATCCCTGGACCGCCATACACAGCTTTGCTGTGTGACTGCAGGTACATTGTTACTTCATGGTTAAGATTTCCGCCCTGACACTAGACAATAGATGTTATTCTCTGGCCTCAGTGGACCACCAGGTGTTCTGCCAAGTCCCAGACAGCTCTACCCCACGTAGAGGGCAGTCAGGTCACCTCGTCTCAGAGTGGATGCCTGGAAGTGAAGCCGGAGTCTCAGCTCACTGCCTTGTTCTGAGGCTACCTGAAGCCGGTGGCGGTGCTCCAGGTCCCTGAGCTAGTCCCCACGATGGGCACTGTCACCTGGGAACTGGACAGGATTTGGACGAGCTGACATTTACTGAGTGGCTCTTGACGCCTGGCAGCGTGCGCTGTGTGCGTCGTACTCACGCCCTCGCTCGAAACCCATGTCTGACAGATGGGGAGTTGAGGCTCGGAAAGGTTCCGTTATTTCCCCCGTATTTGTGTCACTCCCAGGGGGTCCTGGGCCTGTGCCCACCTGCAGACTGCTTGTCACCAGTCTGCGAAGAAAGAAGCGTGGAGGGCGAGAACAATTTGACATAGTGAGGACACTTTTATCCAGTTTTTCAAAAGTATCGGTCTACAATAAACTGGAAATAAAATAAAAACTGGTCTCTCACCACAGATAGTTTGAGAAGCGCTGCCGCAGACCGTGCCCCCTATTCTGGGGTGAACCCATCCCTGGACCGCAGCCAGTGAGGCTCGGGCGTCCTGCAGCGACAGGCAGCGCCGCCCGTCCACAGCTCCACAGAGCGGAGGTTTATTTCTCCTTCTGCTAGATGTCCCGGGCAAGAAGCAGGGAGCCGGGCCGGTGGAGCTCCAGTCTCAACTTGTGCGCCACCTTCCCGGAGGCGGGACAGGCGTGTGGCCACTTGTACGTGGGCCCGTGCACGATGCACGTCACTGCCTGCGTTTCCTTGGCCGGAGCGAGTCCCGTGGCCACACCTGTGATTTACGAGGGTGGGTGGGGAGGGGGAGAAGCGGAATCCCACCTGGCCAGAAAAAGCGGGGGCTGGGCCTGTTTGGGAGCAGCCGTGCAGTCACC